>QEPC01004346.1:114166-158178 GCA_003113815.1 Sphenodon punctatus | reverse complement strand
GGCGCTGCAGCGGCAGCACAAAATAGTACAGTATGACTCATACTCCCTTCGCGGAACCGCGATAAGTGCTCATGCCTGTGGCTCATATATT
This sequence comes from Sphenodon punctatus, assembly GCA_003113815.1. Lineage (NCBI taxonomy): Eukaryota > Metazoa > Chordata > Lepidosauria > Sphenodontia > Sphenodontidae > Sphenodon > Sphenodon punctatus. The sequence continues at coordinate 158,087 of QEPC01004346.1, read as the reverse complement.
AAATTGGCGGAACGCGGGAAAAGACCGCTGATTGTATACGGCAACGGTAACGATGAAGAAATCGGCGAAACACATACATTCCGCATCTGCGAATTCTTGTAGTGAAAAAAATGCAGAATCGCGGAGGACCGTGCGGAATTCTGCGAGGTGCAACCTGGGATGCCGAGGTTTAGGAATGGAATCGCGGAGCGGTAACAGCTGCTGCCGCATCAGCCCTAGTCCCACGCACTTCTGCCCCATGGACAAGGGTAACAAATGGAACCAGCATGAGGGTGCCCCTAGCAGACCACAGGGCTGCAAAGGGACATGGTAGGATAGGCAGTATTTCAGATATATGGGACCCAGACCATATAGTGCTTTAAAGGTCAAAACTAGCTTCTTAAATTGTGCTCAGAAAGCTATAGGCAGCCAGTGCAGACCACTGAGCACCGGTGTAATGTGCTCCCAGCGACTTGTCCTTGAAAGGAGCTGAGCCACCACATTCTGCACCACTTGTTGCTTTCAAACAGTCACTAAGGGCTTGTAGAGTACATTGCAGTAATCTAGCCCTGTAGAGCTCATTGCAGTAATCTAGCCCCGAAGTGATGAAAGCATGGATGACAGTGGTCAGATCTGGATCAGAACGAAAATGCTGCAGCCTCCTCACCAGATGGAGTTGGTGAAAAGCACTTCTGGCCACCACCGCCACCTGACAATCCAGGCATAGCGAGGGATCCAAAAGCACTCTGAGGCTGCAAATCTGACTGACCAGAGGGGGCCGGACTCCATCAATCACAGGTGTCCCAATCCTCTCCAGGTCACAAGACCAGCCAACTGTCATCACTTCAATCTTGTCTGGATTCAGCTTCAATTGGCTCACCCTCCTCCAGTTCCTGACAGCAGCCAGGCATCAGGTAAGCACCGAGACTGCGGGACCTGGGTCGGATGAAAAGAAGAGGTGGAGCTGAGTGTTGTCATGTTGATGACACCTCATCACAAATCTCTGAATGACCTAGCTTCAGATACACATTGAACAAGAGGGTGGACAGAATAGAACCCTGTGGGAGACCACAGGGAAGATCCTAAGGAGACGATGAGCAAAATCGCCCATCATCAACTGCTGGGACCTCCCTGACAGGAAAGAGCTGAACCACTCAAGCAGTCCTGTGCACCCCCACCAGGTCCTGCAGTCGTGCCAACAGCACCTCATATCAACTGTATCAAAGGCTGCAGAAAGAACTAATAAGATCAACAAGGTAGAATTCCCCTTGTCCATCTCCAGCCGCAGGTCATCGACCAAAGCCACAAGTGCAGTCTCCCTGCCATACCCAGGACTAAAACCTGACTGAAACAGGTTCAGGAATCTGACGGCTTCAAGATGCGCCTGAAGCTGTTGGGTAACCACCCTAAAAAGGGAAGGTTAGAGACAGACTGATAGCTGGTTGGGGCATCAGAGTCCAGAGATGGTTGCTTAAGCAGGGGCCAGACCACTGCAGTTTTAAGGGTGTCCGACGCCCTCCCTTCCCAAAGGGAGGCATTGACAACAGTGGCCCCAATGTCTCCCAGCTGACTTTACCAGGCAGGATGGGCAAGGATCCAATTCACAGCTGGTTGCCCTCATCACCCCAAGTACCTCCCTGTATCGGTGGGTGATACAAATTGAAACTGATCCAGATAAACAGGACAAGACTGAACTTCCATAACCCCAAACTGACTCTGCAGATGAAATGGCAGCACTCAAGCTGTGGTGAATACGAGTGACTTTGTCTGCAAAATAGTTAATAAAAATTTCACAACGGACTGTGGATGACTCCATTTCCTGGTGAAGACAGGCCGGGTTAACCAGGCCCCTCACCATCTGAAACAGCTCCGCTGGACGAGACTTTGCAGACGCTATGATAGCGAAGAAGAAAGCTTTCTTCACCGCCATCAGTCATGGCATAGTCCTTTAAAAATGATCTATGCTTCAATTGGTCAGCCTCAGAACAAATCAAGCGCCACCTGTGCTTCAACCGCCTCAGGTCCTCGTATACCAGGAGACCTGCGCTGATGAAGCGGTGGGAGCAGACGCCTGAGTGCAACCATGTCGATGGCCATGGTCAAAATGTCATTCCACAAAGCGACTAGGTCATTGACAGAGCAGCCGTCAATGTCAGTGGGTATGTCCCCCAGAGAGTTCTGGAAACCAATTGGATCCATCAATCTCCAGGGGCAAACTAACCTAACTGTTTCACCACTTCGACAAGGGCATAGGCAGGCCAGGATCTGGGCCTTCATGAGATAATGATCCGACCATGACAGGGATGTTATAACATCACCCGATAATCTGAACCCCTGTTTCCTGGCTGGTGAAAAACTTCAAGTCCAACGTGTATCTCACCTCATGCGTCGGACTCGATATTATTTGAGATAGGCCATGGTTGTCCTGGCAGCCATGAACTTCTCTGTCCCTAAAAGGCTGGCCTCAGCATGTATGTTGAAATCACACAAAACAATAAGCCTAGGTGATCTCAAGGTGTGATTCCACCCTCCCCCATGCGTGAACCTCCCTCTCTCACTGATGGGGGCACAGCATCACAGGCCCATACCCCCTCCCACAGGGTGTTTATAGCTTTATAACTCTCATAAGTATAACTTTACTTTTTATTTTTCCCACTTCCTTTGCATACCTTCCTGAGAAATTAAGTGCTGACTTGCTGATGGCTTACTGTTGCTGTCTCTAGGGGGATCTGTCTGCTGTTGAAGAGTTACTGAAAAATGGAGCAGACCCCAATGTGAAAGACCATGCTGGATGGACACCGTTGGTAGGTACCAGTGTTTCTCTGACCTCTCCATTTTAATCCTTTTAACTATTCTCCCCATTGCCATCTCTATTGAAACATAAACTGTTTTGAGTGAGGAAGAATGTTATGAACTGGAAGTGATTTCTCTTTTTCTGCTTCGCTTCACTTCACATTTCTTCAAGTTTCAGTGTTCTCTTCCATGATGACTAAAATGATCACACTGCAGATATTATCACTACAGTTTGACCATATTGCATAGGGAAAACTTGTATACCTTCAAAACTGCTTAATGTCATCAGATTAGTGAATCCCATTTGATTGGGTATCTATCAGATTATGTAATTTTCTGCTTTATCTGCTAACCAAATGTATCTCTGAGATGCACTTAATTTATTTATTTATATAAACTTATTCTTCCCTATCCCAAGGGCTCAGGGAGGAGGGTTACAACATTTTCTATTATCTATTATAAATGCACCATAATAAACAATATTGCATGTTTGCATTAATGCAGAAAATGTTTGGAAGAAATTCAGTCACTTTTCCTTATTCTGCCATACATTTGACCTAGTCCATACTTGGGAAGCTTTTCTTTGTAGTATGATATGTTCTGTTCATCTTTGTTAAGTTTAAAGAGAGTTTTTCATTAAGCTTGATATATTTCAAAGTTTAACACAGAATCCCCACGTTATACTGCCAGATTTTACAAGTGAATGCATTAAGTCATGGTGATAAACACCTTCTTTTTTGATCCTGCATTTTCAGTTGAACTTTGTCATTCTTTCTTTCCTCTGTATCCTCCCAATATCAACCACTAGCATGAAGCTTGTACTCATGGGCACAAGAAGGTGGTGGAGCTATTACTACAGCACAGGGCTTTGGTGAATGCTACAGGGTATTTGAATGACTCACCACTGCATGACGCTGTCAAGAATGGGCATACGAGAATTGTTGAGCTGTTACTTCTGCATGGAGCTTCTCGAGATGCAGTGTAAGTAGATGTGAAATGTTGTTTTAGATTCAGATTAATGCAGCTAGCAAGAGTACCAAATGAAACCGTAATTGCATTTTGAACCACAGCGCTTAAGTTCATAAAGTTTTTTTGAAGGGGAGATTTTGTTTTGAGTTTGATTACACACCTACCCTTCTCTATCTGACATAGGGTGAAAACAGACATGACGCTAACCACCCTTTAACCACCCTTGGTGGTTATTATGCATGTTGCAGGACTGTATTGGTGCCCTATGCAGCCCCGAAACATGCATAAATGACCACCAAGGGTGGTTAGCGTCATGTCTGTTTTCACCCATAGACCACCAGAGGCTTCCTCTTTCAATTGTTTAGATGGTTTTTGGCCATTTTGCAAGATGGAAGTGAGTCACAGGTTATTTTGGTTTCTTTTTAGACAATGAGCAAAACGAGACATGCACCTTAACTCTGCTTTAGCACCACTTTAACATTTCTTATGCATGTTGTTGCAGGGCTGCATAAGGGGCCAAGACAGCCCTTCAACATGCATAAGAAATGTTAAAGTGGTGCTAAAGCAGAGTTATGTCCTTGTCTGTTTTCACCCTAATTAAAAGAACATGTGATGATTTTTATAAAAAAAAATGTTTAGGTATTAACCACATTTATTCTTGATAAACTTATTCTGATACCTTGCAACAAATGTCTGAATAACTATCTTTCGAGCAAGGCGCTAAGTATGTGTCATGTGCTGAACATGGCATTGCAGCAACATTATTACTTGTGTGAGTATCTGCATATCGAACCTCTGTAGTCTGGTGTTATATGTTTGCCCTTTAAATGGGCATGGGTACAATATGTGTTTATAGAATATGGTCTGTTTTATATTTTGCTTACATATGTATTTCCCAGGTTGCATTCTCAGATGGGGATGAGCAAGCTTTGGTAAATTGATTAGCCAGAGGTTTTGTACGCTTAGTGAAATTCTGTTATCAAATGAAGACATTTTGTCTGACGGCCAGCCCTCTTCTCCCCTCCCCAGCCCCTTCCCTGCTGTTAGCTCGTCATAGTTTAGATTTCTATAGCTTCTGCTACCTTTCTGGTCTTCATTTCTGGAGCCCTTAATCAATGATTTTTTGTAACTGTCCTCATCAGAAACATGACTATGGTACTCTGCATCTTGAAGTTAATCCTGACTTCCCCAATTGCCTGTTGTTAGAGATCCTAATCAAGCTTGAGACAGGAAGGAGAGAGATTCAGGGATTTGGTTGACAGGGATTTGGTTGACAAAAGGCAGGATTATTTCTCAACACTCTTTGGCCCATTTCACCAGAATTGAGACTTCCCATACACACTCCTAGAGCCAGACCAAGTAAGTACAAAATTGACATGGGGTTTCTATCATTGCCAGCATAGCTCTTGAAGTGGTAGAGATGGAGAGGTACTGATCCATTTCCCCACCCCTAGATATATCTAAACTGCTGATGAAAGATCAACCAGAAGGGCATGTAGACTGTTACTGGAAATGGTTTGAAGTTTTTGCTCTGTCTTCAGGGCACAGTAGGTCGAAGTCTTGCAGGACCAGATGCAGGAGTCAGGGCATCCCTCTGCAAGTTGGATCAGGGCACTACTGACAATCTCTCAAAACTCTCTTGTTAGCAGTGGGGCAGGCAGGAGGTGGGTGGGGGAGGACAGAATGAAGCCCCGTTCACCTCCAGGCTCACTGGGGTGCACGGCACAGACTGCCTGTGAGCTGAGACTTTGCTTGGGGAAAGGAGGGGATGATTTGGGCTCCCATCTCTTTACTTTAAAAAAACCCTTTCCTCTTTTCTCTGAATGGACTCGGCATTGGCTACTGAATTACATGGGGAGGTAGGGTTGGAGAGGACTTGGAGCTGCTGTATCCATGGGGCTGGGAAGGGGGGAGTGCTAGTGACAGCTTAATTTGAAATGCAAATGGTGGGGAGGGGATAAACAAAGTGAATACTGTAAGTAGAGAACTTAACCAAGTGAAAACAAAAGCATTTAACATCTTCAGTTATCCTCTATAGTCCCCAGCACTAGAATTAGAGCAACTTCTTATCCCATGGCAGGACAGAGCAAAGAGGGACTCATTCATTTGAAACATCCAATCATCCTCCTGGGAGTGGGTTACCCAGTCACATCCAGACTCTCCAGAGCAGGCAGCCCTGTGCATCTGTTTTTACTGGGGGGTCAAGTGGGAGGGGGCCCGGAGCAGCAAAGTCCCTTTTTCTTGCCGAGTCCTGTGCAGCAGCTCCCCACAACCGAGTCCCCAGTAAAAACAGCTGAGAGCAACAGCTCTCTGGATCTGTCACTTCCCCTCCCTCCTTCCCCCAAGAGAGCCGCAGTAAGCCAGAGACCCCGCTGCAGTTTACACACCTGACAGATTAGAGTCTTCTAGCCACCGCAGTGAGTGATCTGTCCTGGCTCTCGGAGGGAAGCACTCGCCCCGACAGTGCTGTGCGCCCCCAAGCTTACAGCTCTGTATCACCCAGGAGCAGTCTTGGAAACCCTGCGCAAGCGCAGAAAAGCACAGGAGGCCATTTTAAGCACATGCGTACACACACTCAAACAAGGGTACTTTAAAGCTACAACGAGGTAAGCAGGTTTCTCGCATCTTGTATCTCAGCTCTCGCCTCGATTGGGTCGAGAAGCTTGTTTCTCAGTGAGACTCGAGAGAAACGAGAGTTTTCATTTCAGCCCTAGCCTGGTGTATGCCTTCCTGACAATTCAACTCATGCCCTGATTAATCCTGAAATTCTGAAGTTTAGGGGGGAGATGGTGTTGCTTGCTCCTGTTTGACCGAGGCTGTTTTGGTACTTGGAGTTCTCAGCGGAGCCTTGGCACCTGTTCCCTGAAGCCCCAGATCTATCTCCGGCACTTGAATTTGGCCTTGCTGCATCTGGCAGTGTGGAGGCTGCATTGCTGGCAATGGAGGAACAGGCTTGTTCTGAGCAGGTACTAGCAGGAAGGTGTCCGCATGAGGGTGGTCCACATGAGGGTGCTACTCCTCTAAGCCCAGACGATTTGAGGTCTGGATCTGACAGAGACATTTCTCCCTGGGGGGTCAAGGTTCCAAATACCCTGGATTACATAGCATCCTTGCTGCTTAAGAGGGTGGCTTTTTCCTCCTTTAGGGTTCACCTGGCAGCTACCAATGCCTTTTCGAGTCCCGCCAATGGAAAGTCCCTGTTTGCCAGGCTCCTAGTGTCTACGATGATTATGCTTTCCCTCCAGTCAGAGCTGTTTTCTCAGCCTGCGACCTAAATGTGGTCCTGCAGACATTGATGGTAGTGTCTTTCAAGCCTCTGGTTATAATACCCCTGCACTTCTGGTCCTTCAAGACGGTCTTTCAGGTGGCCATTATGTCAGAATGGGTGGTTCTCCGGCCACACCTGGCATTCTTCACTAAGGTGGTCTCAGAATTCTACTTGGGCCAGTCTGGGCCCTTGTTGGACTTCTTCCCCCGCTTCTCTCTTCTCCAGGGGTGAGCAAGTGATGCATGCTCTGGACACTCAAAGGGTCCTGTTGTACTACCTTGATTGTACACAAGCATTTTGCGCCATGGACATATTGTTCGTAGCATTTGGGCCCAACTGTAGGGGTGGTTGAGCCTCCAAGCAGTCCTTGTCCCATTGGATTCAGACATGTATTAGTGGAAGCTATGAATTAGTAAGACTCCCAGTCCCTCAGGGGTGCAGGCTTACTGCACTAGAGCCATGGCAACCTCATTTGCAGCCTTAGGGCACGGGCTGTGGTAGGTCAACTACATGGAACTCTCTCTACTTTTTAAAGCATTATATTGTAGATTTGGCGTCTCAGTTTGAGGCCAGGTTTGGCTGTGCTGTTTTGTTTTCCCTGTTTCCTAAATAAAAGGAGCCCTATGGGCTGTGACTACCACTGACCACCTAGATTTGCTTTCAAGTTACCTATTGTAGGCCAGCACTAGTGAGCATGCATCAAGACTAGCTGTGCCTGACTCGAGCTCCTGAGAGTATGCTGTAGATCAGCTTACCTCAGGAATCCAAAACTGGCAAAAACCTCTGGATGTACTCTGCAAAGGAGAAAAGAATGAAAAAGAAGTGTTATAACTGGGGGAAAAACCCCACAAAAAACTATTCACAGGTGTATTATCCGCGCGACTCCACTGAGCCTAGCTGCCATGGCACCAAGCGAAGCATCTAAAATGGTGCTCACAGCCCCGGCGACGTGGCCCGAGGATCTTTCATGTGCAGCCAAGATAGCCAGCATGTTCAAAGACATTTTTAAAAGACCTTGATATGGCTTGGGCTGAAAGAATAAATATTGTCCAATAAATGGGCAAAATCAGAGAAACTGTAGATCAAGTTAATAAAAAGGCACACCACAACACACACAGAATAAGCGCACTAGAGCAGTGTGTGAGCACAACTGAGGATGAAAATCTCAATAGAGAGGAGAGATTTCTCCAGCTAGAAAAACAGGTGGCCTTCCTGACCAAAAAACTCAGTGCCCTGCTGGATGCAGGCCACCTCCACAGTGTGAGTGTGGAAAGAGCACCTAGGTTATTGAAGCCTAAGCCAAAAGAGGGAGAGGCACCTCGCACTATTATTGCAAAGTTTCTGAGTTTTAGCGAGAGAGAAGAAATCCTCAGCCAAGCTAGAAAAATAAACAAGACTTACAGGTTCAAGGAAATAAAATAAAAATAGTTCCTGATCTAGCAGTGGAAACTATGAACCAGCAACGAGGCAGGGGCAACTGCATAGATACACTAAAGAAAAGAGGCTTTGCTCCACAGATCAGATATCCAGCCCAGTTATCTTTCATATTTAATGGCAGATGCCGTTTCATTTTTTTCAATGATCCAAAAGAGCTGGAATCCTTCATGAAAAGCCACCCACAATTGCAGAACCAAGGAGAGTCCTCAGCCTCAGATGGATGAGTATCATAGCATACAGATTGCAATTTAATGTGTTAAGATAATTGATGCCAATTGTTGTTGTTTTTGAATGTAATGGGTTAGGGCTTTTTTCATGTAATGGTAATAGTAAGGAAAGCATAACAAATGCGTTAAGCAGTTTAATATATAAAGATTATCCTACAGTATAGGGAGTGCAAGTGGTTTCAAATGTAGAAAGAGACACTACAGTGGTCTAGTGTAAACACCATAGCTTAGGGATGGTAGCAACGATAGTCAGATTTAAGTACAACCGTGGCCACCTAATAGTTAATAGACTTTTTCTGTTGACACCACTAAAAGTACTTAAGTTGTTTATTGATAAAAGAGAGTACATAATGTTATCAAGTTAAGTAAATATATAATAGTTTGGGGAAATGTTAATAAATGTGACAAAAATAAGCAGCTATGCTCAAGGAAATGCATGGGTGAAGTATAGGCACAGGTCACTTCCCCCCCCCCCCCCCCACAGCTGTGAAGATCTTCACAGATCCTGTAGCTATGGATAAAGGAACATGGAGTGCATGGAGAGGAATTATTTTCCAGGGGAGGGGATATGGGTATAAAGGGATTTTGAGTTGTTTTTTAAATTTTGAGCTGACACAAGCTGATAAATCAAAAATTGGAATCTTGGCGGAGAGCTTATGTGTAATAAACCTTTCACAAGATGACCGGTTTTAAGACACCTTGAACATCAGGGGGTTAAACAGCCATGTGAAAAGGAGACTACAGCAAAAATTAAAAGAACAACATATAGACATATGTTTTCTGCAAGAAACACATCTGCTCAAGCAAGACCTAAATCGTATGAAATCTAAATACTTGCACCACGTTTATGGCTCTTATAACTTAAAAAAAAAGGCAGGAGTATTAATTGGAATCTCCAAACACTGTAAATTTGAATTCTTGAAACAGCATGTGGATAAAGAAGGGAGAGTTATAATGCTTATAGGTAAAATGGAGGGGAAAATCTACTCTTTGATCTCAGCCTGTATGCCCCTGACAAGGGAATCCTAGGTTTCTTTCAAAATATCTCTAAAAGGATTCAACAGCCAGCAGAGGGAATCATTTTAGTGCAAGGAGACCTTAACCTCTCCCTAACCTCCTCCTTTGATCTCCGCCTCTGGACTGATTCCCCCACTCACACCGACGGCCACTCTCTCGACCTCATCTTCTCCAGAAACTGTCCTGTTGCTGACCTCTCCTTTGATCTTTGTCTCTTGTCCGACCATCACCTCGCTTCCTTCAACCTCTCCCACCAACCCCCATCTTCTTCCCCAGCGCCACGCCCCTTCCGTGAGCTGCAGGCTATTACTCCTTTAGATTTTGCTTCCTCACCCTCCTGTCGTCGTCTTCTCCTTCTCCCCTGACACTGCCATCTCTTCTCTTAATGCCTCTCTCACCATGACCCTCGACTGCCTTGCCCCCCTCTCCTCCCGCCCTGTTCGACCCCAAAACCTCTGTCCCTGGTTCACCCCTACTATCTGCTACCTCTGCTCCTGCACCCAGGCTGCTGAACGCCTCTGGCGCAAATCCCGCTCCCATCCTGACTTCCTCCACTTAAATTCTCCCTCTCTTCCGCTATCTCCTTGGGGAGGCAACACTACTATTCCTCCCGGGTTGATTCCTACTCTCGTGACCCTCGCCACCTCTTCTCCACCTTTTGACTCCCTTCTCAAGCCCCCCCAAACCCCCTCCACCCTCTTCCCTCTCTGCTCAAGATCTCGCATCATTCTTCACCTCAAAGACACGCCACGACATTGCTTTCCACCCATCTCCTCTCCCCACTCCCTCTCCACCCCTCACCCCTCCCTCTCCACCCCTCACCCACTCTCTTCTCCTCCTGCCTCCCTCAAAGAAATCTCCTCCCTGCTCTCTTCTTCCAACCCCTCCACCTGCCCTCTCAACCCAATCCCCTCCCGCCTCTTCAACTCCATTGCTCCCACTGTTGCCCCCCCTTCTACATGTCATTAATCTCTCCCTCTCCACTGACCCCTTCCCCTCTGCCTTCAAGCATGCCACTGTCTCTCTCATCCTGAAACTGTCCACCCTCTGACCCCCCTCTAGTTACCGACCTGGCTCCCTCCTACCCTTTGCCTCTAAGCTTCTGGAACGTGTTGTCTACTCCCGCTGTCTGGAACACCTCTCTGCCAACTCCTCCCTGAACCCTCTCCAATCTGGCTTCTGCCCCCTTCACTCCACTGAAACTGCCCTTGCCAAGATTACCAATGATCTACTTGTCGCTAAATCTAAGCACCTCTACTCCATTCTTGTCCTCCTTGACCTCTTTCGCTGCCTTTGACACTGTCGGCCACTCACTTCTACTGGACTCTCTTCGCTCCCTGGGCTTCTGTGACTCGGTCCTTGACTGGTTCTCCTCCTACCTCTCTGACCGCTCCTTCAATGTGTCTCTTCCCAATTCCACCTCCTCCTCACTCCCCCTCTCGGTAGGGATGCCCCAAGGCTCTGTCCTGGGCCCTCTCCTCTTCTTTATCTACACCCTGTCCCTGGGCAAACTCATTGCCTCCCACAGCTTCCAATATCACCTTTACGCTGACGACACTCAACTCTATCCACCCCCTCTCTTTCCCCTTCTGTCCAAGCTCGCCTCATTAACTGTCTCTCTGATATCTCCGCCTGGATGTCCCAACGCCAGCTCAAGTTCAACATGGCTAAGACTGAACTCCTTATCTTTCCTCCCTTCCCTTCCGCCCCCTCTTCTCTATCCATCCTCATTGATGATGTCACCATCCGTTCTGTTCCCCAAGCTCGTAGCTTGGACTTCGTCTTCGATACTCACCTCTCCTTTAAACCTTACATCAACTCTGTTGCTAAGTCCTGTCGCATATGCCTTCTATAACATTGCTCGGATTTGCCCTTTTCTCTCTGTCTCCTCAGCCAAAACCCTTGTTCATGGTATGGTCATCTCCTGCCTTGACTACTGCAACCTCCTCCTTGCTGGCCTCCCCCGCTCTCATCTGTACCCCCTTATCTCCATCCAAAACTCCGCTGCTAGGGTCCTCCACTCGGCCCGTCATTTCGACCAGGTGCAGCTTCTCCTCTCCTCACTTTATTGGCTCCCCCTCCGCCAACGCATCTTTCACAAACTCCTGGTATTCACTTACAAAGCCCTTCACGGCCTGGCTCCCCCTTACCTCTCAGCCCTTATCTCCTTACACACTCCTGCACGCACTCTTCGCTCCTCCTCTGTCTCCTCCCTCGTCTTTCCTGCTCCCCTAACCACTTTCGCCCCTTCTCCCTCGCTGTCTCCCATGCCCTGAACTCCCTCCCTGCCCACATCCATCTTGCCCCCTCCCTCCGCTCCTTTAAATCCCTCCTCAAAATCCACCTCTTCCTCGCCGCCTTTCCTAACGCTTGCTAGAACTTTCCTCTCAACGTTTACTGTCTGCCCTCCCCCTGACGCCTCCCTAAGTGCAACCAAGACAAGCACTTGCACCTGAGACCTTGCATCCGCTTGAGCGTTTTATCCCTTCTCTCTCCCTTTGTCCCCTCTCCTTTTCTCCCCCCTCCGAGTCGTTTAGATTGTAAGCTGTAGGCAGGAACCGCGTCCATCTCATTGTTCTGTAAAGCGCCAGGTACACAGCTGGTGCTATACAAGTGCTTATAATAATAATAATACTTAATTGCCCCCTATCAGAATTGGACAAATCGTCTAAATTACCCTTACTAAGTTGGCAAAAATAAGTAACGAGCATATGAGAAACCATGGGATTAATAGACATATGGAGAAATAAAAAAACCCAGATACAGGACTTTAACTTTTACTCTCCAATAGATCATGTGCTTGGAGAAGAATCCATAGGGGAAAACTGTAAAAAGTACTTACTTCCTTGGATCATCTCAGACCACAGTGCAATAGAGATGAGTTTTGAAAAGGATGTAGTAAAGTCTAAATCTCACAGAGAATAGCAAATGAACAGATCTCTGCTATACAAATAAGTAACAAGGGAAGGGATTGTACAGGCAATCAAAGAGTACATAAAAAGTAATGATAATGGAGAAGTTACCCCAGTAGTACTTTGTGAAGCTGCCAAAGCAGTCCTCAGGGGCACAATGATCTCTATGCAGTCATATCAGACTAAAAGCAACACAGAAGAACTGCAACATCTATACCTAGAACTTTGCAATTGGACTGCCCTACATAAAGGTCAAGTATCAGTAGGCTATCAAGAGCAAATTGGTAAAATTAAGACAGAAATTAATAGCCTAGAAATCAAACCCATACTTAGACAGCTGAGAAAAATCAAAGCTTTCTATTATGAGAAAAATAATTAAAATAAATGTGTTTTGGCCTGGATGGTCAGACAAAGAACAAAAAATAATACATCTCAAATTGTCAGTAATAAAGGTAAGGTGGAAACTGATCAGACAAAGATACAGGAATGTTTTCTGGAATAATATTAAAAACTCTATACCTCAGATAATCCAAATGAATAGGATATTAAACAATTCTTTTTTTTTTTTTCTGGAGATGGCAGGAAGGGGAACGCTCCGCTTGGGGAGTGCCCTCCCCAGCGTGACCGCAAGAGCCACATCAATCGAGAGAGATATTAAACAATTCTTAACTAAAACCATATTACCAAAATTAACAAACAAACAATTAGAAAATTGAAATGAGCACTTTACTTTAGAAGAAATCTCTAATACAATTAAGGACCTCCCAAAACGTAAAGCCTGTGGCCTAGATGGATTCCCCATGGAGTTCCACCAAATATATAAAGATCAAATAGCATCAGTTCTTACAAAAGTATTGAATCATTTAATTGAACAGGCTGTCTCCTACCAACATTCTGCCAAGCAAGAGTTATTCTCTGCTTAAAAGAAGGAAAGCCCCCAAATCAATGTGGCAGTTACAGACCAATCTCACTATTGAACTGAGATTTCAATTTTTTCACCAAAACTCTAGCTAATCGGATACTAAAAAGCATTAATAGACCATTGACCCAGATCAAGTGGGATTTATGCCTGGTCATGTAGGCAATGATAACATCAGAAAAGTAATTAACATAATCCATCAGATAAATCAAAGGAATCACAAAGCAATTATTGTTTCTTTTGATGCTGAAAAGGCCTTTGATAAAATTGAATTCAAATTTTTAATTAACACATTGAGGAAGATGCAATTTGAAGTCAACTTCCTAAACTGGGTTAAACTAATATATTTAAATCCACAGACTCACCTGATAATCAATGGAGAACTCTCACCACACTTTGATCTACAAAAGGTAATAGACAGGGATGCCCTCTGTTCCACTTACTTTTTAATCTGGCACTTGAATCTTTGGCAGCCACAATACGAAAAAGCCCACATTTAAAAGGAATTATAATTGGGCAGGAGGAACTAAAACTGTTTTGGTGTGTTAATATATTTGAACAAAATTAGCGACTTTTTAGAGTAATGCTCTTTGTGTGGCCTTGTGCATTCATGTATGAGTGCTGAGTGTGAATGCAGTCAAACCTTGGAATCTTTTAGAAAGCCATGTGTATCAGGGTGGCTTGATGCCATTCCTGCTCCAGCCGTTTATGCGGCCTACATCCCTCCTGAAGGTGCTGGCTCTTTAAGAGGGGTTGATCTTCCTGCTCGCAGCATAGGCAGCGCAGCCCTTTCAAAGGCTGCCGTCACAGCTGTTCTGGTGTCGGTGCAGGAAGCGAGTGGAACCGGGAGACGCTCTCAGCTGGAGCTTGTAGAGGGAGGGAGTATCCCAGTAACTCTCTGCCTGAACGCCACAGCAGAAGCCCTGAGAGCAGCTGGAAGGCACCTGGAGCAGGACAGTGTCTCAATGAGCTAGAATCATGTAGCGGAGCCGGTAAGTGGCAGGAAGCAACCAGCAGTAGAAGACAACTGAATTGTGAGTAACCCCAAGGGGGTCGGTTGAAGGTTCCACGGGGACAGTGAAAAGCCCAGAAGGGCTAGTGGAGTAAAGAGCCTAGCTGAGCTGGAAGGATGAGCGCCGGCAAAGGGCTGGAACGTTCATAAAGACAGTCCATGGGACTGAAGATATAAGAGCCTGTGGGGTTTGGACATAAGGAAGCCCTAACCACGGGGCAGCCCATAGGGCAAGGATATTGATGCAGGCTGAGACTGGTTTCAGGCTTCCAGCCTTGGGACATTGGGCTGAGGGACGTGTATGTGCCATGTGAACTGGAGCTAAATCTGTAATGCCAGGTAGGGTGTGGTCTGGGAACTCCTGGATATGTTTGTGGACCATTTGGATGTGTATATTTGTGTGTGAGAGAGAGCCAGGGTGGTGTAGTGGCTAAATGTGCTGTACTTGGACTGGGAGGTAGTGGGGGAACCCTGGTTCTAGTCTGACCTTGGCCAGTCACAATATTTTTTCAGCCTAACCTACCTCACAGGGTTGTTGTGATGATTAAAAGTTGTGTTAAACGGTTATTTGTAAAGTGCTCAAAGTGCTATGGCGGGAGTGCAGGTGAATGACTAATCCTGGGTGTGGCCCTTGTTGGAATTACATGCACCACCTGGTGGTCAGCAGTGATATTGGGGTACCCGGGCCTGGGGTGGGGTTGCACTTGCTGTTACACCATGTCTGTTGAGAAGCTCCTGTCCTTCACAGATCTACATATACTCATTGAGGCTATGCAAGGGTTGGATCACCCAACCTCTGCAGTTCTTTCAACTGTTTTGTTGTACAGATAGGTAGGACTCTCTCAAGCCTGACTTTTTAGAAAGCCTGACTCCAACAGAAATGGAGTTACCAGGTACTGAACTGCTCTCCCAGTTTGGTACCCAGGAGAGCAGGAGTGGGGCGCTTTCCTTTGAGGGATTGTTTGGGGAAAGTCTATAGCTGCCTGGGAGCTTGCCTTCAACAATGGGGAGAATAGGGTGCGCCCCCCCAGCACCTGGAACACATAGGCATGACAGAAATTGGCACCTTCAACCTGATTATCGCAGGCAGGCAGGCAGAGAGAGTTTGGGGGAGAGGAGGGTTGAGGGATAAGGGTCAGGAATTCATTTAAATTCAACCCTCCTTGGTCAAGGGACCTTTTCTTTAGTGGAAGGAAGGAAGGAATCCTCAACAATTTTGAATTCTAAAAATAATATATTTTTTAGGGATGTACAAAAGCTCTTTTAAAAAGAAAATCTCGGCGTTATGGGCACGGTATTACTGCATGTCACTGAATAGCAGCAGAAATTGAAGAAGGGATGTGTGCACGCTTGCGCGCGTGTGTGTGTGTTTCAGGTGGTTCTCGAGTTTCATCCCCATCAGGCCAATGTTGATCTTTGCGCTTCTCACTCTCTTCATGGTTCCATCTCCCAGCTCTGCAGAGACACCTGGGGAAATCTCACATTCGCCCTAAAATAACCCCATGGCCAGGGGTCCTAGCTGCAGCTGAGAACAGCTATAGCATCTCTACCTGCTGCGATTTCTGGGCCAAAATGCTTGTCTACAGAGAGATTTGTAAACCCACATTACATTCCCTGCTCCAATGTTTGCTGAAGAATTCAGCTGCTGCTTGCCACCCATGCAGGGACCCAATCCTGCTTCTCCCAAAAGTGGATAATCATTAAACCAACTAGGAGCCCAAGTGGCGAGTTTGCCAAGTGGCAGCAGCTGTCAAGGGGAGGAACTGGCTTCCTCTGACACCTTGATCCTAAATCTAACTGAGCCCCTGCTTGGCTCTTAACAGCTTGTTTACACTATTTTAGCCCAGTCCCTATCAGGCTGGCTAGTGGCACTGAAAGTCTTGCCCTGACAAATCTCTGCTGTCTTATCAGCCCCTGGCTGCCTCCTAAGAGCAGAGTGATTGGGGTATCGGGTTCCTCCTGGAAGGGGTTACAACACTCCACACCGCAAAGTGGCTGAGATGGCTGCTGAGGGGCTCCCTATTATAGCCTCTGCATAGTCATCAAATTTCTTCTCCTTCTCCAGGAGAGATTCTGAAGGATTTTCATCTAGTAATGCTCTGTCTCACTGTATCACTCCCTCTGCATGAAGTAGGCATATGAGTCGAGGAGATGAGTGTATCCTCTGATTGGTGAGGTGTGGTAATTTTGAACACAAGTATTTGATACATTGTGTCCTACATTGACAATATATTAATGTGTGCATGATACAGTGAATCATTAGGTGATACAGTGTGTCATCTGGCATTGGGTCCTTTGCACACAGCTGCTGCCCCCGGTGGAGGCTAGGCAGGCTATAGCAGGCTGAAATTTTTGCTGATGGTCAAAATTCAGCCCGCCTGCTGATGATCAAAATTCACCCTGTCCCGAGGGTTTTGTGTGATTGATATCTCCTTTCCCCCACATGAGTTGAGCCCCAAGACTTTACAGGCATGGAGGCTGAGATGTCGGTCAAGTGCTGTTGTAGCCTGATGGTATTTTGTGAAGCAAATAAAGAGTTACTAAAGATAAAAAAATTCAGTTCTGCTCACTGGTGCATGTGCAGAGTGGAGCAGACACCGACTGCAGCTTGGTTAAAAAGCAGCAACGGGGGCCCAAACACTATGGTCTTTAGGACTCTGTGGAATCCTCAGCAGCTCGTTCTTCCTCAGCGCTCCTTCCCCCCACGGAAATAAACTGAGCTGAGTGGACACAGCGGTCAGCCATGTGGAGAAGTGGAAGAGGGACTAGATGGAGGGGGCTGTAGATCCCCAGTTCTGCTCAAGTAAGTAAAGGGGGGGGAAAGAGGCTGCATGGGGGGCCCAAGACTAGAGCGCAGTGAGCTTTGGGGAGGGAGAGAGAAACATGGAGGGGCTCATGACCGATGTAGGGGGATGCCAGCTTGCTTCCCTGAAGCTGGAGGGGGGTTTAAACTGACCATATGGGTGGCCCAGTCCCATGGAGCGGGGTGTGGCTACTCACTGCTGTCAACTCTGCTTGTGCTGCTGCTTCAGACTGCCCCGGTGACATAAGTCGGGGGTGGGTGGGTTGGAGACACAGGGGGAGGGAGCTCTAAGGATCCAAGTGGGTGCTGTGGGGGGAGGGGGAGACGGGCCCAGCCCCACTGATCCCAGGCCTGGCATGAGTGAGTGAGCCTCCCCTTCCAGAGCCAACTTGCTTCCCCGCAGCTGGGTGTGTATTTTTAAACCAGCCCTGCTTGTGCTGCTGCTTCAGACTGCCCCGTCCTGTAAGTCGGGCAGGGGAGACATAGGGGACCCAGAGGACCAGCCCCACTGATCCCCAGCCTGGCATGAGTGCAGTGAGCCTCTCCTTCCCCCAGTGTCAAAGCCAGCTTGCTTCTTGTCAGATGGGAGGTGGGGTTGAAGTAGTCCCACATGGGACCCAGCTTAGAAGTTTGAGGGAGGAGGGGTTGGAGATACTCGAAGGGGGAGCGAGGGGCACTACTGGTGAATCCCTCATTCTCCAGACCCCCCCCAAGGAATCCCCACTACTACACCCCCCCCCTCCAGGAGCTGACGGGGACACCACCAACCAGAGCTAGGGGTGGGGAGCCCTCTGAGACTCTTGGGGGGCAGCAGTGGAGCAACAGAACCATAAGTGGGCGACTACTCCTGTCTCCCCCACCACCACCCATGAGTGTCCATGGGACACCACACACACCCCCCCCACTGGGCATGCTGTGAAAGTGACTTGGGGGGGGGGGAGAGCAGGGGGCAGGTCACAGTGCCCCTCCATGCGAGGTTTGCTCCAGTCTGAGTGCTGGAGACTCCAGCCCCCCTGTTGCCCCAAGGACACACTGGGGCATCTTTCCCCAATCTAGCGTGCTGCAGACCCAAAGACCTGGCTCAACAGGGCGGCTGGTTCAAGAGATTGTAGGAAAGATAGGATTCCAGCATCACCAGTCTGAACTAGGAGTCCCTTGCATGACTCTTGGTCCCTGCCCTGTGTCCCTCTCACTCTGCCCCCCCATTTCCCCATGGCAGAGCTGCCATCAGTGGAGTAATTTTGGTTCAGTGTTTGGCCATGGAGCGGGACATATTGGGAAATAATAAGCATCCCAGGGTTTAGTTTCCTTCTCTCTGAATTTTACTTTTTACCTCTCCCTCCTGCCAAATCTGCTTTTGGTTTCCAAATATTGGACTCTACAGAGCTAGGGGGCTGGGGAAACCACTCTCCTTTTGTGATCAGCAGTCATGTGTCAGCCACCTCTCCAGGAGGAAGCCTGCCACCTTTCCAGGATGAAGGTCCCCCCCTGCACATGACCAAGGAAGTCATCCTGGGAAGGCTGGAAAGAGAAGCCGGTAGTGGTTGCGGGGCGATGAGTGGTGTGGACGAGGTGGCGCTGGCGCCTCCCACCTCTTCTGGGAATCATGGTTCTGTCTTTAACGGTTTTTTAAACTGTAAAGTTTTTTGTTTTAGAAAATACATAGTAAAAGGCAGGCTCTGCTCCAAAGAGACTGATATCAGTAGACAAGACAAAAAGCGTGTGGGTGAGGGTATAATTTTATCTATATTTTGCTGATAGGGGTGGGGAACTGAGACCAAGAGAAACTAAATGATACATCCAGCATTTCACAAGAATCTTGTGGCAGAGCCAAGAATTAGTATTTTAACTGTGTTAAACTATTTGAAGTAAAAATCTTTGAAAATTAGTTTTATTCATTCAGTGTCTGTGATTTAAAAGACATCTGCTGAAGTACTGCATGAATAAACTTTACATCAAATAAATCTCATCTCAGGCATGTTAGATTTCTTTTCCTGTATGAATTTGGCATTGGAACTAGCTCTAATGTAAAATTGAATGTCTGCATGTACGTATTTCTTAGGAGGAGAATAAAGATTAGACTCCTTTTTATTTTCTGGAAGACAAATCTTGGGATTCCAGTCTTCCTTGGCAAGGAAATCTGTATGATGTTACTAGCTATGATGACTTTTACTATTCAAAGTTTCCTCTGTCTAGGAAAGATACTGAGCTGGAAATGGAAAATATTATATGGACCAGTGGACCTATTAATTGCCCTGCTGGCCTAGTTAATTTTTTTAAGTTAATCTCCTGCACATAGCTAATTTATATTTTATAACTGTTTTTTCATATCCTTGCTCTTGAATTTTCTGTGTCTCTCTCTTGCTTCACAGAAAACCAAGTGACTTGAAAAATTAGATCTATGCTTTTGCAATTTCACAGTTGTTCGTAAAAGCTTTCACTCAAATGTGCTGTTTTCCCAGTTTTTCGTGCACAATAAGCTCAGCATTAGTAAAAATTGTCTCATTGCCTCACTTCTTTTAGGGACATGATGGTCTTTATCTACTGGGTTCAAATTTGAATAAGAATGCAGCTAGATTAATAGAGAGGGTGTGGGTGTGTAATACGTATAAAAATAAAACAGACACTGATAGAGTTCATAGAGTTCTTTAACTAAATGCAAATTCATATGAATTTGAGAATTTTTATGACCACCTTGACCTTTGTAACATAGTCATAACCCTAAAAATGAATTTCAAGGCTAGTCTTCTGGATCCTTTTTCTGAATGGATAACAGATTCCTAGTCAATTTTCAACTCACTTGATAATGCACTTGTGCAATTCTGTGGAGTGTGTATTTTAATTAATGGTAAAGTTTCTGGAAAAGGTAGTTCAGTAGTTAAAATAATTACAGTAGTCTTTTAGAAGTGTACTGGCTGACTTTTTTGTTTGTTTTTAAACCAAAATTCTTCAGATGACTCGCCATGTCCCCATTTAGAATGTATGTTCCACCTGGTGCTAAATCCAGACCTTGATTAACTTCGTGGCTACAGCCAGGAGCCTTGTAATGACAACATCATGAGGATATAAATATCACCCTGCTCCCAGCTTCACTCAGTTCTTTATTTTTCCACTCTGATGATGAGACTGTTATCTTAGTAGTAAAGAAGTATTGTTACTGTATGGCAGAGTGTCTTAAAAGGTTTTCCTTTTGTTCTTATGAGTTCATTGGCATAAGCACCAAACTCCTTAAAAACCCATGGCTCTTGTTCAGCGGCAAAAGGAGTTCCCATTGGGCACTGCAACTTTGAAGTTGGTGCCAGAAGGTCATCCAGAGACTAAGGACAGTCAATCAATGTGCTCAGTGTCTGACCTGACTCAAGCTAAGGGGTCAGTGAAGACATTCTCCTTTGCCTCCTCGGCACCATTCAGCCTCAGGTTCGCCTTTCACCAAGATAGCCGAGGCTACTACAGCCACTAACTGAAGAGAAGCTTGACTTGGTACTGTTGGCAGGCTTTTGTCCTGATCTGGACATTGACCACATGATGCCAATGGAAGATGACCTGAGTATGGGGCTCCATCTGCTCAAGCATGTCTTGGCACTGATGACCCAGAGAACCATCCAAACTGAGCTTCTGTCTTTCATGTCCGTTCCATTGCCTCCGGTGCCATCCACATCAGTGGATCCCAGGGGACCACTTTGATCCTAGTGGTGTCGTCTGCTTCTTAGAGTTTTTCTTTGACCCAGTCATAACTTACTTGGTTCCACAATCCATTCTTGAGGACTTTTGAGGGGGAGGTAATGGACATTGCTGTGAATGATCTTGGCACCAACCTTGATGCTTTCAATCAGGATTGGACAGGGCAAGACTTTCCATTCAAGGAGGAAGGTCAGGATGAGGAAGAGTTGCCTGATAATATTATAGGACATTCCCTACCCATGCCTCCTTACAACTTACGTTTGTTTCAGGAATTATTGGTTAAAATAGCAACCACAAAAGGGATTTCCTTGGGTCACGTTAACGCACGTGAACCGTATCCACCTATTCAATATATGACCTGCAGGACCAAAGGATAGTCTTGCCATTCCTCTGGTTAAAGGTTTAGCAGACCCTGTGGGAGAACTGTGATTCACTCCAGCTTCCATTCCCCCAGTGGTCCCCAAGTCTCTCTGGCTGTATCCAGTGCCTAATACTGGTCCGGATTTTCTCATTTACCACCTTGCCCCTAATTCACTTGTCACCACAGTGGTGGCAGAATGGTCCAATGAGAGTAAAATACTGTCCAAGCCCCCTGACAGGGAAGACAAGAGTTTGAATTTTGTGGGTAAAAAAAACGTATTCGATAGCCTCCTGCTGGGAATTATTTGGCCTTAATGGTAAGATTCAGCTGTTGTTATTATTATTATTTATTATTATAATAAACATATAGTGCCAGGCGTGTGACCTGGTGCTGTACAAAACATAGAAATAGATGTGGTCCCTGCCTGTGGCTTACAATCTAAAAGAAAAGGAAGGGGAGACAGGGAGAGGGGACAGATGGAGAGACGGGAGAAGACTAACAAACATTCAAGCGGATGCGGTCTCAGGTGCGTGTGCTTAGTTTGGTTACAATCAGGTTGGTTACAGCAGTCTGCCGAGGAGGGCAGACAGTAGGTATATTGGAACGACTAGCAGGCATTGGGAAAGGCGGCAAGGAAAAAGTGGGGCTTGAGGAGGGATTTGAAGGAGCGGAGGCGGATGTGGGCAGGGAGGGAGTTCCAGGCATGGGGGACAGCGAGGGAGAAGGGTCGAAGGCGGTTAGGTGAGCAGGAGAAACGAGGGAGAGTGAGGGAGGGGACAGAGGAAGAGCGGAGAGCACGAGCAGGAGTACGTAGGGAGATTAGGTCTGAGAGGTAGGGAGGAGCTTGGTTGTGGAGTGTTTTGAACATGAATACCAGGAGTTTAAACAAGATACGTTCAGGAAGGGGAGCCAGTGAGAAGAGGAGAGGCTGCACATGGTCGAAGTGTTCACTATGGGGGTCTGTATCCTCTGTTATGGCTGACTTTCCAGAGGAGATGAGGGCCAGACTGGCTCCTGCAATGCGGGATGGGAAGGAACTGTCAGACCATGAGACAACTGTGTTTGATGTGGCAACCTCATCTGCCAGGTCTTTGGCTTCTAGCATAGTTCTTCATTGTCACTCCTGGCTGTGGTGTTAATGCATGTCATTGGAGGCCCAGAATGTGGTGGGAAATCTTCCTTTTGATAAGGAAGGGTTATTTGCCACCTCTACAAATCAGGAGCTCAGGCAGCTCAAAATGGACAGAAATGCTGCCAAATTTATGGGGCTCATTGTTCCTGTTGAACAAGCCCAGCAGAAGTTCCAGAGCCCTAAACATACCTTGCCCCCATTGTTTCCCAAGTCAGGGAAACCTCGTTGCATACCTTTTTTGGGGGCTGGGGCGGATCTTCCTATATCCCAAATAGGCATGCCCCCTTGCTTTCCCTTTCAGGGGAATTGCAATAATCAGAATTTTGCATATAATGATGCCATACCATGTCGTACTAAAGGGGGGAGAAAGGAGCGTGGTCCTTCATCCCCTCCTTCTATTTCAAGGAAGAGGTCTTTTTAGTACTAAATCCCTTTGGGGATAGACTTGGGTATTTTGTCCACAAATGGAGGGAAGTCACCTCTGATAAATGGGTACTGAATACCATTTTTTATGGCATATTTATGCAATTCTGCAAGATGTCTGGAAATAGGATGACTATATCTCTTGTTCTGTCTGTTTCTATGCCTCAAAAATGCTTGTCTCAGGAAGTGGAAAGCCTTCTGGACAAGGGCTTGTAGAATAAAATTCCCCAGCACTGTCCTCTTAAGTATTTTGTTCCAAATAAACCAGAATAGTTTTGCTCTATTTTGGATGTTAGATTTCTTAATAAACATGTTTAAACTGTTATATTTTGCATGTCGAGACTCAGGCAGCTCATTCCTTTTGCCGGGGGATATGTTCACTGCTATGGATATGACTGCTTATAGTCATATTTCCATAAGGAGCAACTTATTAAATTCTTTAGGTTCTCCTTTTGGGAGAGAGGTGTACTACCAATTTAAAGTTATTCTCTTTGGTCTCTCTGTTGCAGTGTTCACAATGTTTATTTATTTAATTTTTATTATCCCACCCTATTCCTTGAGCTCAGGGCTGGTTACAACACACAAAATCCCCAAACCCTATCCTTTCTTACCAAAAGTCTTGTGAAATAAAAAGGTCTTGCATGGCCTCTGGAAGATGAGGTCGGGCACAGATGAACTTCTGGAGGAAGGCATTCTGTAATAGTGGAGCAGCCACCCAGAAGGCCGCTCTGCGCCTTACTGTGTGAACTTGATGGGAAAATAGTATGTGCAAGAGAGTGCTTCTGTCAGACCTCAGAGGCCGCTGTGGGACATGAGGGAGGAGGCAGTCTTTCAGATATGAGAGAGATGTCTCGGCCTCTTTTTTGAGAGAACATGGGATTGCTGTGTTTCCCTATCTCATGCTGAATCAGACTGCTCAGGGATCATATCACCAAAGTGTGTGAAATCTTTTGCTATCTTGGAATTATGATCAACTGTGATAAGTCAGTACTTACTCCTTCTGCCAGCGTTAAGTTTATAAGAGCTGTAGTAGACTCTTTGCAGGCTCCTGCAGGTAGGTCCCCCTCTCTAAGATCCCTGCATGAAGTAATATTTGCAACGCCTGTGCAACTTTATTTTGTTTTCTAGACTGTTGGGCCTTATGGCTTCCACGACTCAAGTCACGCCATTCATAAGACTAAGATTACATTTTCTGAAGGAGTGGTGACTCACCTTCCTGCAAGAGAGCTTGAGAAACTCTCATCTTATGGTTTGTGCTTCAGAATTGGTACTTAACAGCATATGGTGGTGGGCTTGGGAGAACAGCTTGTGCAGCGGGGCACCCCTTGGATGCCTTCCCATCTCATCACAGCATACGCGTCTCTACTAGGGTGGGGGGCACACTTCCAAGGACTGTCCATGAATGGGTGCTGGCCCGCAGACAAGTTCTGCTCCATATTAACTTGCTGGAACTAAGTGTGGCAAAGCTAAGGACCTTTTGAAACATTTAATGAGGACAGTGGTACAGATTTGTAAAGTACATCACAACCATCTATGGTTTTTTAGTTTTGTTTATTTTTCCAGCTCTTACCCCACTGTTCCCAAATGGCTTAGGACAGGTTACAAAACAGCATATAAAAACACATAAAACTAATAGCATAAAGCCCCCACCCTTCCTAACTAAAAAAAAAAAAAAACTCTCCTCCCAACCCCCACCCAGAATCTCTTATCCCCACTCGCCAAATGCTTTTTTAAACAAAAAAGCCTCGCAAAAGATGCTTAGGCCTGGGCTCAAATGAACCACTAGAGAAAGAGAGTTCCACAAAACGGGCAGTGACCAAGAACGTCCTCCTGCATATCCCCGTCCTTCGGATAAGAGCAGCAGATGGATCCTGCAAGAGGGTGGTCATGGCTGACAGCAGGGGCCACAATGGAACAAGTAGGACAGGTGTTGTCTCAGATACTTAGGGCCCAGACCATTTAGGGCTTTAAAGGTGAAAAACAGCCCTTTGAATTGGGCCTGGAAAGCAATAGGTAGCCGATGAAGACTTCAGAGCACTCATATAATATGCTCCCTGTGACATGTCCCCGAAAGAAGCCAAGCTGTCATATTCTGCACCAGCTTCAGCTTCCGAACAGTCAACAAGGGCAGCCCCATGTAGAGTGCATTACAGTAATCTAGCCTCGAGGTGATGAAAGCGTGTATGACAGTGGCCAGATCTGAGTTAAAGAGAGAAGGCCACAGCCTCTAAACCAGATGGAGTTGATGAAAAGCATTCCTGGCCACTTCTGCAACCTAATGATCCAGGTGCAGCAAGGGATCCAGAAGCACTCCCATGTGCCTGTGCGACCCTTGAGATCGTCCGTGGGAGCCTTTTTTAAGGTTCCCCAGGCGAGGCGGGTGGCCACCGATGTTAGATCTTTTTCAGTGGCCGCCCCTGTGCTATGGAATTCGCTCCTGGAGGAGGCTCGGCTGGCTCCCACTCTCCTGCTGTTTTGGCGTATATGTAAGACCTGGCTGTTCCGTCAGGCGTTTGGCGAGGGGTAGGGGTGGGGTGGGGTGGGGTGGGGTTTCCCCACATATTGTAACTTTAAATAGCTTAAATTTTTAAAAATATTTTTATTGCATGTTGTTCGCCGCCCCGTGCTGCCCTGAGGGCAGGAGGGGTGGGATATAAATTTTAAATAAATAAATAAAATAAAAAGAGTGCGAACCTGATTGACCAGAGCGGACTGGAGCCCATCAATAACAGGAGTCCCAATCCCCTCCAAGTCACAAGGCTTTCCAACCATCATCACCTCAGTCTTGTCAGGATTCATCTTCAGTCAACTCACCCTCATCCAGTCCATGATCTCAGCTAGGCATAAGGTAAGCACCAAGACTGAAGAGCCTGGGTTGGAAGAAGGTAGAGCTGGGTGTCATCAGCATATTGATACTTCACCACAAACCTCCAATCTCAGCCAGCGGCCTCAGATACGCATTGTCCAGGTGGAGGCTGTGGTGAGGAGTGCATCCCGCCAGCTACATCTGGGTGCGGCAGCTTCGGCTGTGTGTCTGACTCTTACCTGGCCAACATCATCCATGCTTTCATCACCTCAGGATTGGACTACTGTAACGTACTCTACGTGGGGCTAACCATGGTGACGGTTCGGATACTGCAGCTAGTGCAAAATGTGACCCTGTTTCCTTATGGGGACGGGCCCCCAAGAGCACATTAGACCGGTTCTCCGTTCTCTGCATTGGCTACCTATAGTCTTCCAGGACCAATTCAAGGTGTTGGTGCTTACCTATAAAACCCTATATGGCCTAGGCCCAGGCCCAATCTATCTGAGGGACCACCTCGCTCCCTCGGCCCTGGATTGACCCCTGCGGTTGGCCGGGAGCGCCCTTCGCGAAGTCGCCCAGGTATCTCAGGAGGCAAATATGGAGAGGGCATTCTCGGTGGCCGTGCTGAGGCTGTGGAACTCCCTCCTGGCAGAGGCCCGCGTGGCCCCGGACCACCCCTATTTTCAGAAGCAATGCAAGACCTGGCTGTTCCGCCAGGTTTTTGGTGAGGGAGATGGGTAGGGATGGGGGGGCTGTGGTAGGGTGAGTTGTGGGGTATTTCTTTTGACAGCCTCTATTATATATTGTTTTATGATATGTTATTTATTTTAGATGTGTTTTTTACTATTGTATTTTATTGTGCTTTATGATTGTTAGCCGCCTTGCGCTGCTTAGCAGGAGGGGCAAGGCACAAATCTTATTTAGATAAATAATAAATAAATAAAACAAGGGGAGACAGAATAGAACCCTGCAGGACCCTACAGGGAAGGTCATAAGGGGATGACAAGCAATCGTCCCTTACCACCTGCTGAGGCCTCCCCGACAGGAAAAAATGGAACCGCTTGAGCGACCCGTGCACCCCTGAAAGGCCCCGCAGTTGTGTCAACAATACCTTGTGTTCAACTGTATCAAAGGTTGCTGAAAGATCTAACCGAATCAAAAGAGTAGAATTTCCCTTATCCATCTCCAGCCGCTGATCATTGACCAGAACCACAAACGCAGTCTTCGTGCCATACCCAGGACAAAAACTCAACTGGCTGTCCTCATCATCCAAGCACCCCCCCCCCACATATATCCCAAAACAGGAGGGGCATGGGACACAGGAACAGGCACCAAGTGTCTTTCCCAATAGTGCCAACGGACCATTCTCTGCTCCCCTCCCCACCATACCTCCCCATGCCCAACGGGACGCCAATAGCTTCCCATCCCCCTCCAAACAGGCTCCCCCCCCATGCACCCAGTTGTCGGCTCCCCCCAAGATGACACCACTCAAATGACACCACCACTTGAGGGGAGTGAGAGATGACACCACTCACTGTTTCACCCCATGCAAACAGGTAAAACCAATTAAAAGCAAAAATCAACCACAGCTCACCACTCCCAAACAGACTCACAAATGGCCTGCAAACAGCCTCCACCTTTGGTACCGGCTTTCAGTGGCCACCGCAGGCAGCTACATTCACATGGGTGAGGATGTGAGTCCTGGAGGGTGAGGATGGGGCAGTCCCAGGTGTTCCAGTATTTCCACTCCTCACCTATCAACACACCTTCCCTGCTGCAGACTGCTTAGGCTTCTAGTCCTGGAAGGTGAGGGTAAGACTGTCCCAGGTGTTCTCAATAAGCATGGGAGGTCTCACTCCCCATAGCTGCTATGAGAGACGGTGTCATTTTGGGACTGGTGTATTCAAGCAGGCATTTCTCTAGAAGCAGTTCATTTCGCAAGGAACAACAGTGTCCAGACGGATTACCTTAGCAGAAAATGCTCAGAGTCCCATGAATGGGAGTTGAAGCACTCTATGTTCTTGTAAATATACGCCGCCTCCCACCCCGAGCATGGATTTGTTCACTTCTTAGCTCACTACCGAAGCTCCTGAATTCTGCTCCAGGGCATCTCAGGATAGGAATTCTTTGGGAGATGCCCACCACATCACAGCCTAGGGATTTGATGTATGTATTTCCCCTCATACTTCTCATTTCTAGGGTTCTTTGGAAGGCCAGGACCAAAAGAACAAACCTGATTCTGATAGCCCCAGACTATTTTGATCAGTTTTGATATTTAGAGTTCATGAGCATACTAATTGCTCCAAAGAGATCTCTCGCTTGAGTGCCAGATCTTTCAACTCAACAGGAGGAGGGCAGGATCTGCCATCCAGATTTTGAATCTTTCCACTTAACAGCATGGAGACTTCAGTGCTGGATGGAGAAGAAAGGTCTTGTTCCTTAAAAGTGCAGGACATATTGCTTGCTAACAAAGAGTTTCTACTAGATGGGTACTGTTCAGCTAAGTGGTGTTTTGCTTTACTCTTTGGGCTTAGCCAAGAGTGTTCCCCTCTCCCCCCCCCTCCCCCCCCTCTTACTGGTAAGCGTTCTTGCTGTCCTGGTCTATTTCCTGTATTTCCTGTTGTTTCGGTTGCCCCTAGCATCATCAAAGTCCACACTATGTTCCTGTCTGTCCGTTCTTTTTCATATAGACAAGAGTTTTGCCCACTCCCTAGTGGGGGAGAGGGGGGGACACAAGACGATTTCAAGAGGGCTTTGATTTTTGTATATATATATATATATTTTTTTTACCCTCTCTAAGGTACCAAGTCTTAACCTCGTCTTTACTTGATTGAATGAAGGTGGCATTCAAACACCTGGGTGACTTATCTAGGGAGTATCTCAGCATCAAGGTGCTGTTCCTAGTGGCAGTCATGTTGGCTAGGTGAGTTAGCGAGCTTCTAGCTCTCATAAGCTGCCATATTTCATAATCTAGAGATGGGCATTTGGTAGCTCAGGAGCTGCATGTGGCTCTCCACCCTCATTGCTTTGGCTCCTGGTTGGAAGCTGCCTCTCCCATCCCCCTTCAGCTGTTGCCACTGTTTATCCTGCCAGGCATGTTCTGCAGCAGCTAGTGCCCCTCCCTGCCACCCCCAACAACCTTCATGCTGTGCAGTCAGGGAAGATGAGCAGCCTGGTCCTGAGGGCTTTTCAGTTTAGCCCTGGTAGGGTGCAGCCTAGGAGGGCAGCATCCTTCCCTCTCTCTGGGAATCGCTTCCCTGCACAGGGAGAAAGGGCATATTGCAACTGCAGCCCAACAGAAGCTTGGGGAGGGAGTAGCACCATGGAGCTTTTTGCATCCCCAGCACACGCCGCTCGACTCAGCCTCAGTGGGGAAGGCTAGGGATGCTGGAGAACAGGTGTGGGAAGGTTGTAAGGGGCTCGGGCTTATGACGGGTGGGCATGGTTCATAACCCAAAGGACTGTATACCAAAATTTTGTCTCATCGAGAGCTGCACTTGGCACTCACAATAGTTTTCATATATGTACTTGCCAACTTTGAATAAAAAATAGCATTTAAGGATAATAAATAAATACTTCAAGTAAACATGTTTACATGTTACAAAAATCAAACCATTAAAACACAACACTTGTTTCACTGAGACCTGCGCTTATCAATCCAGATAATTTTTAAGTGTGCACTCCTCATCTTATAATAAAAAATAAACTTAAAGAATAAAACTAATAAATAGAATAACTCTGAGCGGCTACTCCAGAGACTTAAAGGTCCTGCAGTTGGCAGTGACAGTGGCTGTGGCAGCTGGGATGCCGGGAACTGGGCAGGTGGATCATCATCTCGAGTCATGCTGGCACAAGAGAGGCTCTTCCTGGAGAAGGAGAAGGGACAAGGCACGTCCAGGAATGGCTGAGCATAGAGAAAGGGGAAAGGTCTCATCTGAACTACCTTTGTCTCCATCTTTTACTTTTGTGACCATCACAGCAACCACATTCTCTCTCTCTCTCGACTTATGGGGAGAGTTGCATGAGCCAAAAGCTCCTGAAATCATCTGCCTCAGCCTTGTGTTGACCAAGAAACCAATGAATTCAAAACTGTATGATAGTTCTTATTCAAAAGGAGCACTTCACTTTTAATTTAGCTTTGCTACTAAGTATAAGTAGCTTGCTAACTTTAGTACCTTTTCTACAGAATCACTGGTCACCAGTTGTGAATAGGATTTTAATTTGCCCTCATTTCAGAGGTTTGCTATGTATTCTCTAGTCTGCTATTTTACTAACAAGCTAGAAGCTGCATATTCCAAATGCTACAGATTAAGAGAGAACTGGTTAAACCTCAAGTCCATTTCTGGGAGTATACAGACCATTAAATACTGTCATGCAGCTTTTGCTTTGTCATGCATCATCAAGGTAGACATTTGGGGCACAATCCAACTCCCATTTAAGTCAATGCCTAAACTATTGATTTGTATGGAGCTGGATTGCGCCCTTGGTCTCTTTTTAAATTAGGGCCACATTTAAATCAATTTGCCATAAGATACTTAAAACACGACGACCAGAGAACAAATATTAGCAGATGGGTTTTTAAAAAAAAAAAAAAAATTATAACATGGCAGATGTTTGAGCCTACCTGTAGCAGGGCCCTACCCTTGGATTCTAGCTTGGGCCCGTACAGCCGATTGGGACATGCGCACACCACAGGAAGCCATGGGATCAGACAGGGTGACTATTTACAGTTTATTTACAGAGTACCTGAGCCACATGCAGCTCTTTACTGGGGCTCACAGGCCCCTAACTCCTGGGCATGCGGGCCCTCAGCCCAATACCAAGTCCTTGCCCTTCTAGGGGCTAACAGGCTGCACACACCTGCACTCTGAGTCCCAGTGTCCCAACTCCTATTCCATGCTGCGTCCAAAGTCCCAACTCTGTTCCAGCCTTGCCTTTCTTCAGGGCTCAGGATAGGCTACTCCTGGCCCCTGAGTCCTCACCAGGGCCAACCTTTCAGGGCTATCCCTCGACCCCCCACAAGTCTTGGCCCTTCTGCGGGGCTCAGACACGGACTGGTCTGACCTCTGAACTGGCCACAGGGTTAGCCCTCCTGGACTCACGGTTGGCATCCACCTCAGCTCTGGCTGCTCCCACTGTCTGGTCTCTGCTGGTCCAACCCTCTCCAGAGAACTCCAGCTCATCACACGCCATCCACCTCCAAGCGATCTTCATCCAGCTTCCAGAACGCCGTCCTACTTCCAAGTCAAGCCTCTCTCACCTGCCCTACCGGCAGCTCCTTTGAGCTAGCCGCCCTGGCAACTCCTCCACTCAGGGCGGGCCGGGCTAACATACCACCTCTGGCCCCACCCTCTATAAGACCCAGGCAGCATTACTAACCTGCCTTCTGCTTAAGTGGCCAAAGCTGCTCACACTAGGTGGGTGTTTGCTATGGCCCGCCTAGTCTGTTCCATAGCGGCGCTCTGCCGCCTTGTTAGTTTCAGCAGTGCACCTCCTCACCACCACTCACAGCGGCTCAGCCACTTTTGATTTGCGGCAGCACCGGCTAAGAGGCATCTCCGGCCGCTGGAGCAGCTTGGAGCAGGGTGACTACAGTTTTTTAATTATAGGTCAATATGATTTTTTTGAGGTTTTAAAGATTGATTTTGATGTCAGTGACTGCTGCGAAGGAATCTTGACGGACTCAAACCATTTAACTAGGATTCTAAAACAAAGAATTGTGTCAAGAGGGCAGTTATATTAATTTCTTATCAGCATATATGCTGCACAATCTAGAGATTAAAAACCCCACCACAACAAAAAAGAGGCATCAGGCAGTTAAAGATTGGGAAATAAAAGCTGTCAGATGATGTTTTTACATGAGCAAGACAATTGGGGCCATGGCGAGGTCCGTGGCCAACACATGGTGCTGCCGCTGAACACCCACATGGATGGAGTGTGGCCATAGCGTGTTGTACAAGTTACTTGTAGGTATGCTCTTATCTCTGTTTCCTTGCCCTGAGCTCAGTTTTTCAGTGCTTGAGGGTAGAAACGGATCCAGGGGGCGAGATCAAGAACTGGAAATGGGCCACACAAAAATTTGCTGCAGCCCACATTTGGCCCCCTTGGCCTGAGGTTCCCCGTCCCTGACCTCTAAAGCATCCCTCTTGAAAAACTCCAGGTAAGGTAATTCCACAACCTCTTTAGGCATCTTGTTGCACTGCTGAACAATTCTACTAATTAGGAAGTTTTTCCTATTGTGTAACCAAAGCCTACCTTGCTGCAATTTAAAATCCTCTGTATTTTTTCTGTCTTTAGTGGCAATAGAAAACAAATATTCTATTTCTTATATCATCTTTTAAAAATATTTGTAAACTGTCAACATATTCCTCTTCCCCCAGTATTCAACTTTTTTCTAGACTAAATATCCCCAGTGCCATCAGCCTTTTACTCATATGACTTTTATTCCGGACCCTATATCATTTTTTTTGCCGTCCTCAAGCTGGTTAATATCTTTCTTGAAATTATGCTGGAGCTCCAAACTGAACATGGTACTGCAAGTGAGGTCTGACCATTGTCGAGTATAGTGGTACTAGAACTTCCTTTGTCATAGATATGATGCTTCTGTGTATACAACCCCAAATGGAATTGGTCTTTTTTGCAACAGCATCACACAGTTGACTCGCGTTCTGTTTGGAATCCATCATAACCCTCAAATCCTTCTCAATAATGCTGCTGCCTAGCCAGTTCTCTCCTAACTTATACTTTTGCATTAGGTTTTTCTTTTCTATGTGCAGTACTTTACACTTGTCTTTGTTGAATTTCAGTCTATTGATTTCAGCCTAGATTTTCTATGTACCACGGTCATTTTGAATTTTAATCCTGTCCTCTAAGGAATTTTCTTTTTCCCTCAGGTTTGTATCATCAGCAAATTAGATAAGTGTACTGTCTTTGCTTTCATATAAGTTAGAGGTGGGAAATCCTTTCTGTCCTGTGGGCCACTTTGAAAATTAGTACAAGCTCTGAGGGCTGCATAGAAATTGAGGACAGGGGATGTAAGGGGTGTACTCAAGTAAAGGATGGTCCAGATCATGGATTCTTGCTATATGTCTGTCCCTTCTCTTTGTGTGCATGCCCTCATTTCTGCTCCCTTACCCTGAGCTCAGTTTTTCAGTGCTTTGTTGTAGGAACTGGATCTAAGAACTAAAAAGGACCACAAAAAACCTGTCGGGGCTGCATTTGGCCCCCAGGCCAAAGGTTTCCTAACCATGATCTACGGCATTAAAGAAAATATTAAACAGCACTGGGCCTAGTACCGATCCTTTTCAAACCCTTCTTGTCACCTCTTCCTAGTTTGAAGTTGACGTATTATTAATTTTAGCGTGATTTCCCCCTCCCTCCCCCCATTTCTATACCCACCTCTTATAGCAGCTCCTTTCAGACCATATTTATTTATGTTGCTTAGGAGAATGTCATGCTGGATTAAATCAAAAGCCTTGCTGATGTCAAGATACGTTAACTCCATTCCCCTTCTCTACTAAACTGGTAACTTTATCAAAGAAGGAAGCAAGGTCTGGCATGACTTGTTCCTTACAAATCCAAGTGGATTACTAGCAACCACCCCAGTTTCCTCTAGGTATTTGCAGATTACTCTTTATGATCTACCCCCAGGAATGTCCTTTTTTCTACCTTTTAAAAAAGATAGATATTCTTTTCCAGTCCTATGAGACTTCACCAGTTCTCCATGAGTATTCAAATAATTATGTATCTACTGGATCAGAGAACTAATCCTGAGCATGGGATTACCATCAGAACTGCATGTAAGGTAAACTGAGAACCACAAGCTCAACAGCTAATCGCTGTAAGAAGCCACATTGCTGTATTATCCTTCCCGGAATCAATGGTCTAATATGGAGATGGTGGCTGAGAAGTAAGGGGTTAATTATATCAATAGAATACATCATCTGGGCATCTTCAGTACCCACTCTATCTGACTTTTTGAAACAAGTCATTGTAGGGTGGCCTTGTGAATTTGTTTTTTTTTAATAAGGGTGTCTTCTGGTTAGTTTTTGTCTGAAGTGTGGTGGCCCTAGTGAAGTTGATTATCTTTGTTCTTATCTATTCTTGGGCTCTTACTCTAACATTTTCTAGATGCATCTTTTGACCCTTTACGTTGCCAAACTAGGGTCGCAGTGTTTCTTTCCATTTTGTGTCCATTCTCTAAAAGGAAAAAAAGTTCCAAACCAGGCTCTCTGCCATCAGTGTCCAGCATTAGGTGTTGTCCTTTGCCTGTTACCTTTAGCAACCTGTGGATCATTTTAAAGGCCTAAAGTGCCCTAATGTGGACCAGTCTTTGTTTTTTTAACCCTCATTTTCTGTGTTGAAAAAAATGACATTCCATGGGTCTTGGGGAAGATTCCAGTCCTTTGGCACTTACATTGCTTGAATGTGCAAACTAACATGAATTGTGATGGGGTAGATTTCTACCCCAGGCCAGGGTATAAATCTACCCCATGGTAAAAATCATTGGGATAGATTTCTGCCCTGGGGCTTTGTTCACAAAAAAACCCCAAACAAAACCAGTTAATGGTAACAAACTTTCCTTTGGAGATAATTGTGTATCTGTGTGCCGATGACAAGCAAAGTTGGAGAGCTGCTAACTTGCAAGTTTTTGCAAGAGATGTGTGCTTGGGGTAGGAAAATACCCCAAGATAGAAGAGGGTTTTAAGAGCAAAAAGCACATGCATAGTAACCAGTTTCTAATAGTTTATTTGTGTGTTCTCAGTTCGGGATAGAAATGCCTTGCTTACCTGGTGGTGTGATTGTAATTAGAGATTACAAAAGTAAACTTTACCCAAGAAACAGAAAATTCTGATTTGTGACAGATATCTGTGTGCAAAACCACTCAAAATAAAAGTTTATCAAGTGAGCATATTGCTATATATCCTCTTATTCTTCATCCTGAAAGCAGCAGCTTATAGTTCTCTCTCTACCTTATATGCAGTTCTGATGGGAATCTTTTTTGCCAGTTTTAGCTGAAATTGTATACTAGTAAGTGGAAAAACCTACACTGCTAATGCATCCTGTTGTTTAAGAATCAAGTTACATATTTTCATTTACCTAAACCTTTCTGATTCTTTTACTAGTAACATATATGGCCAGCACCCTGCGGACTATGCAGAAACAGATACAGTGAAGTCAGTGTTAATGCAACCGGCGAATAATGAACCGTCTTCAATTAATCAATGCTCAGAAGTAAGTGCTTCTAAAAGTTATCCAAAAGGCATATCCCCTGGTTTTAGCACAGCTGAATTCATGCTAAAGCATCTGGTTTAATTTTCCTAAAGTAATTTAATGGTCATGGATATGCAGAAGACATGGTGATGTGGAGAAGGTATGGAGCTTTACCACCTATAGCAATGGTGGACAACCTAAGCTTACTAGGCCTGGCCCTCGTACACCCACAAAGGCTACAAAACACCTTTGTAGTTGCAAGCCAAAATGCTCCTTTTGTAAAGTTTCTTCCTGTTACTGGTCATTGTGAGCCCAACAAACAGACTGAGTGGCTCTCAATGTTCTGACTGCTTTGGGAAAGGAGAAAACAGGAAGTGTGCAGAGATTACATTACCCATGTAACAGCAGGCCTGCTGCTGCCCACATCATGTCATATATCTGGCCATTCCTTTGGTTCATAGTGGCTGCCTCTCGGGTGTTTGTAGTCACTGATTCATAGTGCTTCCAGAGGCAGCTCGGTCTGCATCTTTGAAATCTCCCCAACACTGTCTTACTGGGCATGCAGGGTGATCCTGAGGAGAGGAAACACTACGCCTAGTGACCTAGCAATTTGGTTAAAATCCCCAGTTCACTCCTCATTTTGTTGATTGAGAGTTATGCAGCCATCTGAGAAATCTTTTTGATAAAAATTTTAAATTGTATCCATCTCCGAATATCTATATTTTGATGTATTCTTTTATTAAGAGTCACCTGTCCTTTTGCTCCAGACAAAATACAAATGCAAAAATAGGCTACTCATTAGCCATTCTTTCCATATTTAACCTATATGACAACCCATGAGGTGAGAATACCTTTGTAGTTTCCCACCAGAATCTTCCCAATGACGCACAAATGTAATGTGCCCTGTAAGTAACAAGTATGTTTATATGGAGCTGATTCGGTATTGTTCATAATGCTGTGTGGTAGAGTAAAAACAGTCTTTATCTTTTTGCCATCCTCATATCATTGGTCAGCCTCACCTTTTACTGTGTTTGAGCAAAGATTGCAATTAACACAGTTTGTTATTAAATAAGTTTGAACATTTACAGTGCCTTATTATGGCAAAAAAGATTCAAGTGTTGTGCATTCTCCATCTTTACTGTTTCTTATTTGTACGCTGGTAAAACACAGAATCAAGGACACGTTGTAGAGGGTACTGTATACAAAGGGTGATGTTTAAAATCTTTGTCCTTAAATTTACCATTAGAAATAATTTAATGCATATGCCAGTTTTCCAGTCCACTGATTTTCAAAATGTACATTATGTTCTTTTTGATTAATACTTAGTAAGTGCTTCAAATAGTGAGAATCCCTTTCTCTACATTTTGATGGACTTGGTCACATAACCATGACAGACAGGTACTTAGCATGTGTTGTGCTTTCCAAACAGGATATTCTGCTTCTAAATCAGTCCATTTGCTAAGAGATTTCACTGAATCAAAAGGTTAACTGAAAATTGCCTTGATGCCTTACATAGCTGAAGAGAATGCCCATAATATCATCATTTTCCTCAGTAGAGCTATTATGTACAGATTCTCTGTGGGGTCCTGGTCAGTCTCTCGTCCTAATCTATACTCTTAAGGAAGGTCCACAATGCAGCCAGCAGGAGACAGCACTGCACTTCTTGCTGGGTATATATGGAGTGGATCTGCCCCCAGCTCACCAGTTCGCCTGCTGCCTCCGAGGCAGACAGGAGCCAGCAAGCACCACTAGTATTTTTAGGCCCCAGGGCCTTTCTAATATTAGAAATTTTGGGAGCAGCAGCAACTCCACTCCCAGGCCCCAGGCACAGCCTGACCAGATCCTCTCAGCTGCTGCTGCCAGAGAAAATTGGGCCCAGCCACAGCGCAGTACTGGAGCTCCCTTCAGCCTCCCACCCTTGCAGCATGGGAATGGAGTAGGGTGTGAGCTGCTATTGACACCCCCTGGAGGGGAGTACATGGGAGAAACCTCTTGCCAGCAGTGAAAACTCCACCCGGGGACTGCCATGGGCAGAAGGACACGGGTAAGCCCCCACAAAGGGACCCAAATGAGCCCAGGATAGGGAGTCTGGGAGGAAAGAAGAGTCAAAAACCCCTCCCCCAGCAGAGCCCCAAATAGCGGCACTTTTGAATCTTGGTGCTTTAACACAATGATTCATTCACTGGAGAAGATAACCAATAACCTGCTGCTTCCAGGAGAGCGGCAGGCCCAAGGGGAGAAAGCAAAACCCCAAGTGATTATCCTCCCCCTCCCACAGCAGAGCCTACAAGGGCAGCTCATAAAGTGTGGGGAAAGGAAAGGCACTGCCCAAGAAGAGCAGGCTTATGCTCTTGGAATCCTCTGACTCAGAATTCGAGAAAGAGACCCCCCCACACGGGCCAAACAGATCTGGCCCAGAGAATGGGAGCCCTGATCCACCACGCTCCTACTCAACATGAGCAGGAAGATGGGGGGGAGAGGAAGTGAGCAGACAAGGCATCAGATGCTGAGCACAATAGGGATATGGAAGGCCAACTCCCAGGTAGTTCAGACAGGGTGAGGACAAAGAGGAAGACAGAGAATTCTCCAATTCACTTTGAGATCCACTTTTCCACTTAATCAAAAAAGCACTTCACCCTAAGCAACTAAGAGAGAAAGAAGAAACCGAGTCGTCCGAGGAAGATTCCTCCAGGGAATACCTCCCGAAACCACCTGAAACAGTCAAGGGGTTTCCACTAGATAAATCCTTTGAAAGAATTATCAGGGCAGAATGGCAGCAACCAGGCGAATCTGCCAGGCTCTCTAGGGCCCATGAAGCCAGATATATTATAGCTAAAGCAAAGGCTGACATGTTCAAGGTACCCAAGGTAGATGCCGCAGCAGCATCCCTTGCTGGACAGTCAGTGTTGCCATCTGAAGGGGATTTTTACCCAACAGACCTCTGTGACAGAGGTATGAAATTGAGCCTCCGAAGAGACTATGAGGCCTCTGCCACCATCCTTCGCATGGCCAACGTGTCAGCCTATTGTGCACGAGCCCTGCTTAAATTGATACGCCCAGCCCAAAACCCAGAGCTCTCAAAAGGATCCTCACCTCTATGTTACTCTTAGGAATCTCTTTTCTAGCTGCCTCCACAACCAACATTCTATCTTAGACAGCCAAGGCCATGTCGTCTAATGTAGCCACGCGCAGAAGGCAGTGGCTCAGATCCTGGAAGGCAGACGCTCATGCAAAAAACGTACTAGTCTCCAGAGCCTTCCAGGGTCTAAACTGTTTGGAGTGTGCCTTGATAAGGTACTAGAGGAAGCAGCAGATAAGTCCAGGAAGCACTCCCTTCATCGGGTTAGCTCACGAAAACAGAGTTTTCGCCCCCTCCCCCAACACACTGGAAACCTCAGACGAGGAGGATACTTCGGAAGCTAGAGAGATTTTAGGGTCCGCCACAACTACCAACCAAGAGGCAGATCAGGCCCCCATGCAAAGCCCAGTATCACTGCTCGGGTAACAAGGAGGCATGACTATGCAACTTCCTGGCCAGAGCTAAACCCAAGAATTGGGGGACACCTGCTACTTGGCTCACAAGTGGGACAAAGTCACATCAGATGCATGGTACTAAATTCAGTCTCTCGGAGCTACTCCATAGGATCAACTTGAACACCTACAGCCAGATTCCTGCCCTCACAGATGTCAAAAAACCCAGAAAACCATGTAGCCATAACGCCTACAGCCAGATTCCTGCCCTCACAGGTGTAAAAAACCCCAGAAAAGCATGTTGCCGCCTCGTCATCGGAGTGATAGAGACGGTACCGGAGGCCTAGAGAGCACAGGGCCCCTACTCTATTCTCTTCCTTGTATCAAAAAAATCAGGAGAGTGGAGAGCGGCCCTGGATCTAAAGTCTGAACAAAACAGTGAGAGTACCCCCATTCCACATGGAGACACAGAGATGAATCTGCGGCGCAATAGTCCCAGGGGACTGGCTAACTTCAATAGACCTCAGACAGGCCTACCTATGCATACCCAAATTACTGTGGTTTTCATACAATCACCAACACTGGCAGTACAGAGCACTACCATTTGGCCTGGCCTCGGCTCCAAGAACATTTTCCAGGGTGCTTGTAGTGTTGATAGCCTCCCTCCAGAAGGGGGGGAACAATGTGTACCCTTATCTGGACAACCTGTTAATCAGGCCCCCGTTCTACTAACAGGCCATAATAGACCTCCACAGGACGATGTCGTTCCTGTCAGAATTTGGCTTCATAGTGAACACAAACAAAAAACCCAGATGAACCCGACTCGGACCCTAGAACATCTGGGGGTCTTTATAGACACAAAGCTAAACTGTGTTTTTTCTACCTCAACAGTGATGAGAAACACTGGAAAGCCTTCTCCAGCAGGTGCTCTTGAGAAAACAGTCCAGACTCAAGACAGTGATGAGCTTGCTCAGAATGATGGTATCCTGCATCCACCTGATCCCCATGGTTCCATCTATGCCAACTGCAGAACCTACTGAGACAGTCCCAGAGGCAAATCTATGAAGGAGAGAGCTTCTTCATAGATATATCAGACAGGGACAAGACAGCCCTAGGTTGGTGGCTCACTTCCTTATGTCTGTACATGGAACCCCCCACCCCCTCTCAGAACCTCCCAGAATGATCATCACCATGGACGCTAGTCTATCCGGATGGGGGTGCATTCGAGAAGGAACTCAGCTCAGGGGACTTGGTCAAGAATGGCCAAGACCCACAGCATAAAATGGCTGGAGCTAAAGCCAATACGATTGTGCACACGGACAATACAACGGCGAAAGCCTTTGTGTACAACCAGGGGGGATCCAGATCCCAGCCTATTTACAAAGAAGCGTCCACTCTCATTGCCTGAGCAGAACACAATGTTCTCTCCATAAAGGCAGTGCGTTAAAGGGATTATCAAATGTACTTTTGACACCCCAGAGCAATGTCACACGACACCCTCAGTTGCAATTGGCCCCGAGGACTTCTATACGCATTCCCACCAATACCTCTGATAGCAAGGACGATAATCAAAGTGAGATAGGAAAGAGCACAAGTAATACTGGTCACCCCAAATTGGCCTCGCAGGCCATGGTTCTCGGACCTGATCAATCTGAAGGTGACTCCTCCACTGCAATTACCGTGCCATGCAGTCCTATTGACACAAGGCCTGGTACATCATCCAGAGCCAAGAATATTCAATCTGACAGCTTGGAAACTGAGCAGAGATCACTCAGGAAGTTAGGATATGCTAAGGAGGTTACCAGCACCTTGCTAACTGACAACCGCGAATCCATGACATGGATATACCAACACATGTGGAAAATGTTTGCTGGTTGGTGCTCTGACAGATTACTAGACTCTTGTAATCAAGGACTTAAAAACATTCTGGAATTCCTGCAATAGGACCTTTAAGAAAGGATTCTCTCCTAATAGGTTGGCTAGACAAGTAGCAGCATTGGACAGCACACTAACCTCCGCTATTAAAGAAAAGCTGTCCCTGCACCCTCACATTAAAAAGTTCCCGAGATCTGCTAGATTATGTGCCCCACCAATTGTCCATATAGTTCCCTCCTGGGATCTCAACTTGGTACTTATGGCACTAATGAAGGCTCCCTTTGAGCCACTACAGGATATTTCTGTATATTGTTTTTACAATAAAATTGGCTTTTTTAGTGGGC
Organism: Sphenodon punctatus; assembly: GCA_003113815.1. Classification (NCBI taxonomy): domain Eukaryota; kingdom Metazoa; phylum Chordata; class Lepidosauria; order Sphenodontia; family Sphenodontidae; genus Sphenodon; species Sphenodon punctatus. The sequence goes on along the minus strand of QEPC01004346.1, from coordinate 117,445 downwards.
ATTACATCAGTCCGTGTGTTGGAGCTTGGAGTGTTATCTATAGACCCTACCCTGTGCATCTTTCGTAAAGACACTGTCTCCATGAGACTGGATGAAGCATTCAAACCGAAGGTGAACACCTACTTTCACACAGCGCAGGAGATATCGCTTCCATCATTTTGCCAAAATCCAAAACATGCTCAGGAGAAACTCTGACATCACATAGATGTTCGGAGAGTGGTGAAGGCTTACATCGGTTGTACTGCAGGCTTTTGTAAACCTTCAGCCTTGTTTATTTATTTTAAACAGTACATGGGAGGACACAAGGCCTCCAAAACCAACATTTCAAAGTGGATTAAATGTTATATCACAGAAGTCTATAGGGCTCAGGACATACCTCTGCCTCAGAATGTTTTGGCTTATTCGTTGAGTGCCTCCACTTCGACGACATTGAGCGCTAGAATTCCTTTGAGGAATCGTGCAGGATGACTACCTAGTCATCCTTGCACATCTCCACTAAGCATTACAAAATTGACACCTTTGAGTCGGCTGAGGCTGTGTTTGGGAGAAGGGTCCTTCAAAGGGTGCTGGCATAATTCTGATACTTGAGGGAGAGGAAATGTATGCAGCTCAATCTGTTTCCCTCCCGTTCTTCTGGGACACTGCTCTTGTATGTCCCCAAGGGTATATATTATGAAGAGAGACTGACCAGAGCCCCACAGAGAATAGAAAATTGGTCACTTACCTGGTGAATTTTCTTTCTGTGGGGAGTCCTGGTCAGTCTCTCGACCCACCCGGTCTGTGACGAAGATTTGGCTGATTGACTGCAATTTTCTATCCCTCGAGTTCAGAGGTTGAGGGAGTTGTTAGTACATTGTTATTCTGTTTAGTTCTGTTGTTATAGCTAGCTCTGACGGGTGAGCTGGGGGTGGATCCACTATGCATATACTCTGCAAGAAGTTCAGTGCTGCCTCCTACTGGCCCCATCGTGGACATTCTCTAAGAGTATAGATTATGAAGAGAGACTGACCAGGACCCCCCACAGAAAGAAAATTCACCAGGTAAGTGACCAAATTTCTGTTTATATATTTATAAACTCTATGTCCTGTAAGTCTGCCATGACTTGTGCCATGAGTTGTGTTTCAGAATGCCTATTTATTTAATAGAACTGTCAAATGGAGATTAGTTGCTTCCTTTATGTTCCTAGACGTTCACTTTATGTAGGACTTAGCACTTTTTTCTCTTGTTCCCTGCATAGCAAACAAGCCTGAGTCACCCTAGAGAAGGGCCTGTTGTTCTGCTGGGAAGTGGTCTCAGTTCAGTTCAGCAAAAATCACTGAGCAAACTTTCAGCCATACTGAAGGCTAGAATATGTGGTGAATTTAACAGCATGGGTAAGTATTCCTATGTGGACATTTGTTTTTAGATTTCTTTCGAACTGAATTTGTACAAAAGCTAGATGTCTTAGTACTTAAAATGCTTAACTACAAAATGTTTTGTAGTTTTGATTAAAATCTGTAGTATACAAGATTGTAATGGTACTGAAATGATTTAACGTAAGATATGGAAGGATATCTTCAGAAAATGAAGATTACACAACTGTTATTTTTTACAGTAACAACTCAAAAATTTGTCTACTAATATTACCCTGACCCTGCAAAAAAGTGTGGTGAACCTCAAAAACAATGAACAGAAATATAAAGTGTGCCCTTGTAATGTCCTTCATTATGGCAGACCTTTGGGTATAAAGAACCTGGTGGCCTCCTGCTTAGCCAGTTCAGGTCATTTTTATTGGCCATATGCTGTTGCAAATCCTTCACTAGAATTAACAAAGGACATAGATCCCAGGAGGTGTGCTATATCAAGGGTTGTACTGTATTTGGGGTAAGGACAACTAGTTTAAAATAAGAGGATAGTTCTTAAAAGTGTAATTGACTCAAAAGTACAATAATACAATACTTATATTTTTGTAGTTGGTTATTTCAGTATGTTTTATTCTTATACAAGTAACTTTTATCCTAGTGACACATGTTCTTGTTCCTGATTATCCAAAGCAAAATACTATGAAATGCATGCTGGCAATTCTGGCTGGATGCTGGGTCTTGAAATTTGAGTGTAAGTATTTGACCATATGAGATTTTTGGTTTTGTGACCAAAAATGTTTATTTTTGCATGAGAACTAACTGTCCAAAATTTCGACAGTCCTTTTTCATACACCTCTCATAAACTCACATGCAGATTTAAAAATTCACATGGTTCTGTTTATCATGAAAATGATGAGAATTCAGCAGTAAATATTGCAACATCTGTTCGAAACATGTAATTCACCATTACTGTGATTCAGATTTGCTGTGCAAATCTGCCCCTTCAAATGTAAGTAGGGGATGCATCTGTTCACTTTTTAGTAAGGATCCTGGAATGTTCAAGACAAGTGTTCTAATGTGTTTGTATTCTCAAGTTCAATATTTAGGCGACTGGAGGTAATAAAAGAGCCTGGCTTGGTACAGTAGTAGTAATGTACAGTCTGATCAAAAGAAATGACTGACATTTCGATAACAGTAAAAAGTAATCACGATAGTCTTCATGCTAACAGTTCAAAGAGTGGTAGGAATATGAACAACTGGATATGAAAACTTGTCTTTGCCCTGTAAGGTTTGGTTTTCAGAAAAGTCCAGCACCTATGCTCTGAAAATCAGGTGTCTTTACAGTTTTTCAAGTTGAACACCGAAAGTGACAAGGTAGTTGGCCTAAATTTTCTATCTGCTTTTGGTGTCCGTGTTAGTTTCCAAAGTCTAACTGATGTTTTCATTCTTTTTTTTTTTTCTTTGTAAATGTTACATTGGTTAACTGTCCCCTCATTATAGAGCCATGTGATCCACTCTCTTACTTAAGGCTGGTGGGAGTTCCAAATTTGCTTGCATTGGATTTTTCCAGCACATTACTTCCGGGTTGGCAACCATTACATTTTCAGGGATCTCCTCTTTTTAGGGACGGTGTATGTTTTCCTGTGTGACATCAAAAATTAAAGGGAGGGGTGCTCTAAGATCTGGTGCTTAAGAATCAAAATTTTCTTGCAGGGGATGGAGAAAGCAGAAGCTGAAAAACCCATTTTACCCTATAGGGCTTTGTATGACGTGGCCCAGGTAGCATAACTTGTTTGTTTATTTATTTAAAACATTTATAGCTTGCCCATCCTGCCACAGGCAGCTCTGGGTGACGAACAACATTTCAAATTATAACATTAAAAACAACTTTAAAATATTACCAAATGGGAGGAATAGAAATATCCCTCTCCCCCCC
>QEPC01004346.1:67708-102675 GCA_003113815.1 Sphenodon punctatus | reverse complement strand
GAGAATGCCCGCTCCATCGTGGCCCCCCGCTTAACACGGGGGACCTCCAGGAGGGCACCCCCGGCAGACCGCAGGAGTCGTTCCGGGGCGCGAAGGGCGAGGCGGTCCCTAAGGTAAGACCACACACCAGCCAGCTCCGTCCCGGTGGGTTCCGACAAGCCATAGTCAGCAGCAGGGGGCCACAGAAGGTGACCGAGCTCCAGCAGCTGGTGAAAGACCGCCCCATGCGAAAACTGGTACTCACGGGTCCCGTGAACATAATCAAAGGACACGGCCAGGGCAGGGCCCCCCTCCACAACACAGGCCGTGTAGGCGGCCAGGCTGCATACAGAGAGGGCAAACGTGATCTTCGCTGCCGACCACCCCGCATGCGAGCACCTCATCTCCAGGATGCACCCATCGGGAAAGGGATGCAGGCTCAGCATCTCCACATGCAGCCGGCAATCCCGAGCACTCGCCTCATAGCCAAAGTAGCGCAACCTGGAGCTCAAACTTGCATAGGCACCTGTGGGGCTGTCCGGGCAGCTCAGGAGCAACTGCACGACCGGGGAATGCCACAGGTCACACAGGGCCGTGGTCTGTTGAAAGGTCCAGCTATGGGGGGCCCCAGGGGCGGAGGGGCCCGCGAGCCCTGGGGAAGCGCTGCCAGCCATGGTCCAGCCAGCACCTGAGACTAACTGCTAGGAAAGGGGCCCCCACAAGCCCTGGAGGGACGGGAGGGGAATTAGGGGAGCTCCAAGGCCAAGCGATAAGGCCACAGGCCGCAACATGGCACGGCTAATGAGCGAGGCGTGGGGTGCGGACCCAGCACAGCTGCTGGAACCAAGCACACGTACAGGACAACCTACACACTAATCAGTGCGGCGAGGACAACAGGCAGCCAACACAGAGAGGTGGGAAGTGATGACAGTAGGAATGCAGCTGCTGTATGTACCACCAGACGCTGGCCGGACCATGCGCAAGCCCCAGTGAAGGGACTGCAGGTGTGCGCAATGGGCCGCCTGCTGCCTCCCCGCCCCGCTCACCCTGCAGGAGCCGACCCAGCCGGCTGGGGGGGGAGGCCAGGGCGACTCGGCCTCCCCCCACCCCCCCGGTCGCTTGAGCACGACCTGGGGGTGGGGCGACACAGTTCACCATGGGGCTGGGACGGCTGGGCACGTGCGGGATGCACCTAGCAGTCTGTGCTGAGTGGTACCACTCGCACACGGACCTCTTGCGCATCCAAACTGCAGAGGTGCACCTGGGCACCCGGCTGCAGGTGTGCATGGCCAGGAGTGCTGCTAGAGCCCGGAGAACCCACCACGGGCACAGGCGCTCCCTGGCCCGGCTCAGGGCCCAGACTGGCAGGCATCGGGGTCTGGGCCCTAGCAACGCCGACTCCTGCAGGTCTGTCTCGCAGCACTTGGCGGCGGGGTGAGCACCGTCGCCGGGATCCTGCAAGACTACTGCGAGGCAGTGGAGGACGTGCTCCTGGACCGAGCGATCCAGCTGGTGGACCAGGAGACCGTAATGGCCGGCTTCGTGGCTGGAGGATTTCCCAACTGCATGGGTGCCGTGGACGGCATCCACATCGAGATCCTCTGCCCATCGATGGGGAGGCCGCAGAATATGTCAACTGACATGGGTACCACTCCCTGCAGCTGCAGGCGGTCATGAACCATCGGGGGCGGTTTATAGACATTTACGCGGGCCACTCCGGGTGCAGTCACGATGCCCGGATCATGACCATCTCTCCCTTCTATGCCCAGATGTACCGCGGGGACTTCACGGACATGGGGATGACCCGGATCGAGGGGGGTGCTAATGCCCCCCTGCGTTCTGGGGGACCCGGCTTATCCACTCACCCTATCCACTCACCCGGTGACTGATGAAGGCATATCCGGTCGCCAGGAACCCTGTGGAGGCGCTCTACAAAACTCGCCTGTGCGCAAGCAGGACCGTGGTCGAGAGGGCCTTTGAGGCCCTCAAGCAGCGCTGGAGGTGCCTCACGGGCCGACTGGACTACACGGTGGAGACCTCGGCTCTTGTGATCGAAGCCTGCTGTGTGCTGCACAACGTGTGTGAGACCGATGGGGCTGCCCTCGACTACCCCCAAGCCCCAGCACCCTCCCAGCCCTGTGCCTCTCTATGTGAACGCAGAGAGCCCGCAGGAGTACCGATACGCAAAGCGCATCCATACTGCCCTGGCCAGGCAGATCAGCCGGGAAGCCGAGGCGTGAGGACGCACACCCCCGTCACCACCCCCCAGGGCCCCCACCGGCACCCTGGGTGCTCCCCTCGACGGCCTCCTGCTCCCAGCCCCAGGCCCATGAACAGAAGCACGGAAGCGACAGTAGTGTCCAAACATTTAATGAGACCAATACCTACAGGTGCCCCCCCCCACCACCACCCACCTCCCCGTGCCATGTCACCCCCATCCCCCACGACCTGCATGTCTCCGGGGCCTCCCTTTTGGCCGCCGTGTGGGCGCCATGGAGCTCCGGTAGCTCCCCTCCCCCCCGCTGTCCGTGTCCCCAACAGTGTCCTGGGAGGCCTCGGTGTCCTGGGGGGCAGGCGTTGTTGGGAGGGTGGAGCCAGTGGGCCCCCCCTGCGCAGCTGCTCCCTCCGGAGGCCTATAGGGACCGGTAGGCGGATACGCGGCCCCAGCGGGTGTGCTGGCGGCGGTGGCGGAGGCAGTGGGGGCACTGAGGGGCCCAGCATCGGGGCCGGGGGAGGCAGGTTGCCCGGCAGGGTGGCTGCCATCACATAGGCACTCATGGTTCCTGTGTGAAGCTGCAGCGAGGTGCCAATGTCATGTGACCCGTCCATTTTGGCAGTGTTCCCTCACCATCCGGTCAGTGGCCTGTTCCAGCTGCCCAGACATCTCCACCTGCCTGCTGTGCTCCTGGCGCTCCTGCTTCCGTTCAAGGCACACCTCCACCTGCAGCCTCCGGTCCCTGCCTCCACTTGCTGCACGGCCCTTTTGGTGGCCACCTCCATGCGGTTGATGACTGTTGTCATCTGCTCGCCTTGCTCGGTAGTGCTGCGGACAATGTTCTCCGCCTGATCCCCCCTCCGGCTCCGTACCCTGGCTCGTTGCTCCCTCATCCGCTAAGCCGGGGGCATGGGGCCGCCTTGTGGGGTCCCGGTGGTTTGCCTTGTCGGGTTGCACAGCAGGGGTTGGTTAGGCATCCCAGCCCCCATCCCATGCTGCGGCTGGTGGTCCTGCACCCTGCCCTTTCTGTTGGCCGGCAGCTGCCCTTCCCCGGCGTCCCCTAGCGGCCGCCCCCCCCCACACCACTCGAGCCAGGTCCCTCAACCGGCCACCCCCGGCCTCTCCTCCCCCCCACTTGTCGAGTTGCCTCACCTGGGACCTCTGACTGCTTCTGGGGCTGCTCGCCGCCATCCCCTTCCCATGCCTGTCCCGGGTGCCAGGACGTACCATGACCTGCGAAGGTATTGGGCGGGGGTGGGCGTTAGGTGTCCCCTGGTGGCCCCTGTGCTCCCTTTCCCAGGTCAGGGGTGTTAGGGGTTGCTGGGGGCAGCCCTGTGGCTGGTGTGCCCCCCTCCCTTGGACCGTTCCCTTTGGTCCGTTTCCCATCCCACCTGCTTGCTTTACCCTCTATGTCAGTCTCGGAGCCCTCCAAGACCGGTCCCTCCGTGTTGCTCGGGTCCCCTTGCGTCCCCTGGCTGGGGGCGCCTGGTGTGCTGGCCTCGGCCCCTCCTGGTACGGTGTTCGGCTGGGGGCTGCTGGGGCTGGAGCACGAGGGGGGCCTGCTGCTCCCTGAGGTCCCAGGGCGTCCTTTTTGGGAGACGGGGTCCCTGGAGCCGGTGCCTTCTAGGGGGGCGGTGAGGGGAGGGGGTACCTTGGCCCGTTCCCTGCCCTGGACCAACGCGCTCCCCACGAGGCACAGGGCGACTATTGAGCCCTTCGTATGGAGGATGCGGTCCAGGGCATCCTAGTAGGGGGCGGTCCGGGCTCCGTGGCCGGACCGCCGGTTGTTCTCCTTTATGGCCTTATATCTCCTCTCGAGCTTCTTGACCTTGGATCTGCACTGGGCCACTGTTCTGTGGTGCCCCGCGGACTCCATGTCCCGCACGGTCTCCTGGGACCCGTGCTCGTTCCGCTGGTTCACAGCTCGCTCCAGCTGGTACTCCAGGGTCCCCCAGATCCTGATAAAGTCCTGGGTTTCCCTGTGTCCCCATTGCCCCCCTCGGTGGTACAGCCGACTTCCGCGTGGACCCTCCTGGTCACGGTCCTGCTCCTCCACCTGCCCTCTGCCCGTCTCCTCCAGGGGCTCGGGCTCCTGGGCCCATTTCTGTGTCTGTGGAACGTAATGGGTGGGGGGGTTGGTTGCCGGGTTGCCTCATCCCCACGGCCCCCCCACCTGCCGACCCCGCCCCATCCCTTGGTGCCCCTGTGCTGCTGGGCCCCCTCTTCAGTCCCCTTACCCTGTTCTGGGGTGCCTCGTCCCCTGGGCCAGTTGTTGTCTCTGGGGCGGCCTGTCTCTCCTGCTGCTGCTGCTGTCTCTCCACCGTCTCTCCACCGTCTCTCCACCGTCTCCATGTGCAGCACGACCATCTCCTCCGCCTGCGCCTCCACCACCACCACCTTCTCCTCCCCTTGCTCTCTCGTCCTCCGCTCTCCTCTCCCTTCCGCCTCGCTCCATCCCACCACGTTCCCCTGCTGCCGGGTGCCCTTTAAATCTCCCTCCCCAGCCTGTGTTGTTGCTCGTTGCCTGGCAGCGATGCTGTGTGCTTTGTCCCCGGCTGGGAATTGTTTTACTTGATTCTGGCCGGTGGTTGCCGTTCAGTCGTTACGTTTTGTTGTTTCCTGGTGGGAATCGCTTTGACCACGCTTTCGGAGATGGTCCAGGCCGGACCTCCACAAGGGTGGTTAATATTGTCCCCTGCTGGGGATTGTCTGTGGTGAACATCTGGCGACCTCCGAACAGACGTTCAGGGCCCTTTGGCCCCCCCGCGGGGTTGAGTGTGGTTCACTGTGGTTGACTGATCTCGTAACGTCTGAAATCACCTTGAGAGTAATGAGTTCAGCTTCATGTGAATACCTACGTTGGAAATGTACAACCTCTCTTTTGCCAATCAGATCTGTATCCCATTTTACAAAATAGACCGTTTAAAAAAAACTGCTGTGTGAACTAATAATATTGTGTTTAGCATTTCCTATTTGTGCCGTACTATTTTGATGCAGGAGGTGCTACATCTCCACTAGCCACCCTTCCATATCACCTGTTGGTAAGTCACTCTTAAAAGGTCTCCTAAATACACTCCAGTTGCTTTGTCTGCTCCAATATAGGCAGGGACCCATGTTCACTGTGCCAAAAGATCTTAAATTCTACAACCAGTGATCTAAATTCTGCAAATTCAATGCGACCATTAACATTTGCATAATTAACATGATTTGCATAATTATGCAACAATTTATACATGCAAATTTGCTTACCAGCATGCTTTTTCAACTGGTTTGACATGGAATCACAACTTTGTTAATAAAACACCGCTAAAATCCTCTGGAATTTCAGCACCCCAGAACTCCCACCTCATGTTAAAGCCCCAGATCTCCCTCACCAAAACATAGGGCCCTGAAGGGATAGGTCTGGATAGCAATATAAATAATTAAATTAAATTAAATAAATAAAATTTAGAATTCTCTTGTGGAAGCTGCACAGTCATGGGTCTCATGTATGAAAATGCACAGAGCCATCTTGAAGAATTTTTTTACTGATAAGTAACCTTTGTTAGCCTTCTAAGAGGATATCTCAACTTCTTCTGAAGCCTCTGGTATTGTTAGGGAGAGCTGTTGAGTGGATGAACCACTGATAAAATATGGCAGTTAATGTTCTTGTTTTCCATTCTGTGTGAGATGTGCATGCTCTTGCTCTCTGTTTCTCTCTCTCTTTGTTTCTTTGGTTACCCTTGCTGTATTAAGTCTGTCCTTGTAGGAGGATAGAGTCAGGTGGGCTTGCTAGACCCTTGGGAGGGTTAGTGGAAGCAGTGGCAGCGCAAGATGGAGCAGGTGAGCCAGTTGGGGGAAGAGTGCACCTAATTGGGCTTACACCTTCAAAGGGGTGTGTCCCAGCCCAGCCCTAAGAGTCTGTTCTGGGAGAACTGCAGAGAGACCAGCTCCCTCTAATAGTAGCTGCTGAAAGAGTTGGAGCCACAAGGGAGGGCTCTGCTCCAAGCCCAGAAGGGCGGCTTTAGAGACTGCAGAGGGAAGCAGGTCTGTGGCTAAGGAGGTAAAGCCAGAAAGTTGGCTGGATGACTTTGGGGCGAAGTTGCAGCAGGGCCTGGCCCAAACCAGCCCTGAGCAAGGAGGGACTACTGACTGCCTGAACTGTGAGTAAGACGAGCTGGAGAACCTGACCTTGGGAACTCATAGGGCTGCTGTGGATATGCCAAGACTGGGGAGCCTGGGATGTATTGTATATAGAGACTAATGGTGGAGACAAATGAAAACATAAAGCTAATTCCTTGAGAGAGACTGGTATTTGGGGCACCAATCCTGCATGACTCACGGTGGGCAAGGCTTCACCCTGTCACAGTCCTCTTCCTCTTCTTGCCTCCTATTAGCTATGCTCTTGAAAGTAAAATGATATCTAGAAATCTTGGTGTTGGAAACATCAGCCACAGTTTCTTCACACTTGAAAATTCTAATAGTTTTCACTTTCCTATCCGCTACTGGCAGAAACCAGCTAGAGACGAAACTGAGAATTATTAAAGCATCCTGACATACATGACTCTTTGTAACTCTGTCTAGCCCTGAGTTGTTTTCAAATAACACAATACTCATTTGCCATGCAAAGGATTATTTATTTTCAAAAATTACACAGGTGGCTTGTGTTGCATTTCATGTCAGCCTGTCATGATGGAGTATGTTATGCATAACCATACCGGGCTCAGAACTCATTTTGAATTTTTTTGGTTTTTTGCTTTTTAAAAAGTTGGTTTTGTTTTTTGTTTTTTTTAAATCTACATGCATCAATAACTTCTGTCCAATATTATTTTTTGACCTGTGGTTATTTCTTTTAATATTTAGGGTGCAATCCTGACAGAAACAATTCAAACAAACAGGTGTGATGTCTTGTAATTTAAAAAAAATAATTACAGAAGGTTTATAAATTGTCATAAGTCTGGTTCTTAGTGAAAATGAGACTAATATAGAAGATCTATCTTGGTTAAATATTCTCATTCCAATTAAGCCATTACAATGAGTGTAACGAAATTTTACTGGAGAAAAGAGGATTTCATCAGTGGATTTGGCTCTCCAAAGAGAGAAGACATATCATGCAAAAACAGTTTTAACTTATCCTCCTTTTTTCTGCTAAAATAGACTCAATCTCATAAAGCATTGCCTTTTCTAGCAAGAATTCTGGGATTTTTCTGGCAGAAACGTTTATGCATTAAGTGGAATACGGCAAAGTTTGTTCTCCAGCATGTGTGCTGTTTTTCGGTGCCAACAACAATCCAAACTTGCTTTATTTATTTTTTTAGTACATTCATCAGAAACCACACATGCAGTGAGTTATATTTTTCTGACTAAAGCCAGATTTTTAAAAATGTAAACTTAGCAGAAAATGATGATGGTCTGGTACTTAGTGTCTAGATGTGTTGGTCATCTGCAGTTGCCCTTTACTGCAGTGAAAATGCAGTAAATGCTCTGCAGAAAATGTAGTAATAGATGCTCATCACCTCTGAATCAGGGTAGATATTTTTAAAAGTTACCCTAGAAAATATATTGGGGAAAGGTTTGTATGTACCAACACTTTTGTGATGTGTCCTGTACTGAAAAGGCACATTCTGTTTTCAAAGTCAAGACAGATTAGTAAATGCCATACTGCATTAGACACACATTCCATCATGTGCAGTGACCAGCTTCATACCCGGAGCAAGATCCTAGTACGAAAGCAGGACATTATTCCTTTAATTCATGCAAATTTAATTGCCTTTGAGGGGGAAATTAACTTTAAAATAAGGTGAAGATGCACTGAGATTTCAGTGGTGGTAGCATAAAATTGTGAGGACACTCATATGAACAAATTTCTAAATATGTTAGTTGTAAGAACCTTGAAAATGTATCAATATTTACTGCTTTAATCATTACTAAAATATGTTGTTTGTTTCAGAAAACAAATGTTGGTAATTTGTTGAATTTCCATGTGAATTTCATATGAGGAATTGAGCAGAATGGTGCAGTGATTCAGCTGGCATATATAAATGAAAGCAAAATATAGAGCGCAAAAGACTGGCTTGTAGAGTAGGGATGCAATCCAGCTCGCATTGAAATCAGTGGCCACATTCCACAAACCACTTACCTCAAAAGGCTTCAGTAGGAATAAGTGGTTTGTGGATCACAGTCATTGACTTGAGTGGGAGCTGGATTGTGCTATAGGACTAAAGAGTTCTTGGTCTCTTATAAAGACTGTCATCTGAGGGCACATTTTACAATTGCATAGTTTAGCATTATTGGTTACTGTTTTTTGTACAGCTTCATAAAATCCTGCTTCTTTTCAAAATGACATATTTTTGAAAGCCAAGAACGAAAATAAAGCAAACAGTGATCTATTGAAAAACGTTAACAATTTTCTTTTAATAGTGGCAAACTTGTTTTATTTATGTATTTATTGCGATTTAGTGTCCCGCCCCCTTCGTGCCCCACACACCTCAGGGCAGCTCACAACAGTATATTTTAAAATAACAATATAAAAACCTACAAATACAAAAATGAAACAACAAATTCAAACATAACTGAAGCTAAAATACCCACCCACACCACCAAACCTCCCACCCATTACCCTTCTCCCCCACCAAATGCCAGATGGAACAACCAGGTTTTACAATATCGACAGAAGAAGGGTGATCCGGGGACAAGTGGGCCTTCACTGGGAGGGTGTGCCACAGCCCCGGAGCAGCTATTGAGAACGCCCTCTCCATGGTCCCCACGTGAGATACCCGGGGGACCTCAAGGAGGGCACCCCTGGCAGACCACAGGGTCTGATCCAGAACACAGGGGAGGGGGGGATGAGGCAGTCCCGCAGGTAACTGGGGCCTAGATTGTAAAGGGCTTTATAGGTCAAAACCAACACCTTGAATCAAATCCGGAAGACTATAGGCAGCCAGTGCAGAGAACAAAGCACAAGTGTAATATGCTCTTGGTGCCCTATCCCTGTAAGAAGATGGGCTGCCACATTCTGCACCAGCTGCAGTCTCCGAACCGTCACCAACGGTGGCCCCACGTAGAGCACGTTACAATAATCTAACCTTGAGGGAACGAAGGCATGGATGATGGTGGCCAAGTCCGAGATATATGGCTGAAGCTGCCATATCAGATGTAATTGACAAAAGGTGCTCCTCACCACAGCCCCCATCTGGGCATCCAGGTGGAGCTGTGAGTCGAGGAGCACTCCTAGACTTCAGATCTGGAAGACCAAGAAGGGGCAGACCCCATCAATGGTGGGGGCCACCAGCTACCCCGCCCCTTTACCTACCAACATCACCTCTGTCTTGTCAGGATTCAGCTTCAGGCGGCTCACCCTCATCCAGTCCCCCAAGCTGCCAAGCACCGAGTAAACACTGAGACTGCCGGGTCTGGGTCGGATGAAAAAGAGAGGTATAATTGGGTGTCGTCAGCGTACTGATGACACCATACATTAAACCCTCTCATGACTTCATCCAACAGCTGCATATATACATGTTGAACAGGAGAGGGGACATAATGGAACCTTGCGGGATGACACACTTGAGGTCCGGGGGGGGACAATGAATGCTCCCCCAGCACCACATGCTGAGTCCTCTCAGACAGGAAAGAGCAGAACCATTCAAGAACAGTGCCACCCGGTTCCGCAAGTGGGTTACCAACATCTCATAGACAACCATGTCAAAAGCCGCCGATAGATCTAACAGGATCAGTAAAGTTGAATGATCCTGATCCAACTCCCAGTGTAGTCATTGACCAAGGCCACAAGCATAGTCTCAGTGCCATAACCCGGATGAAAGCCAGACTCTGGAGGGTCTAGAAAACTGATGCGGTCCAATTGCCCCTGGAGCTGCTGAGGCACCACCCATTCAATAACCTCCCCTAAAAAGAGAAGATTTTTCAGGCCGATAGCTGGCAAGGGAGTCAATGTCAAGAGATGGCTTCTTGAGCAGAGGACATACCACCGCCCTCCTTCAAATACCTGAACACTCTGCCCTTCCCAAGGGAAGCGTTGACCACCCCCGCCAGCAATGGTCCCAACATCTCCCGACTGACCTTGACCAGCCAGGATGGGCAGGGATCCAGTTCACAAGATGTGGCTCTTACAGCTCCTAGGACCTCCCCCACATCAGCAGACAACACCATCTGGAACTGATCCCACAAAACTGGAGAAGACTGGACCTCTGCAGCCTCTGGTTCTCCAACTGCAGTAAGCATGATGTTGAAGTTGTGGTGAACATGAGCAATTTTATCCACAAAATAGTCAATAAATAGATCAGCGAGCGTTGGAAGACTCCAGCTCCAGGCGGAGAAAGGCTGGACCATTCACCACATGGAAAAGCTCAGCTGGACGAGACTTTGCGGATGCTACGAAGGCAGCAAAGAAACTCTTCTTTGCTGCCCACACAACCACAATTAAAATGTTTCTTTTAACTGGCAGTATAGTGCTTGGATAGACACAAGCTGACATTAAGGCCCTGCAGTGGGATCTTGGTACAGTGGATCCGAGCCCCTTGTCACACTTTTGAGATAACTTTGCCCTGTATGTGGTAAGTCAGTCGAGGGGTCAGACCTCCTAGAGGAAGGAGGGTCACTGATGGGGGGGTCTTGGTGGAGAAGATAGGAAGAGAATGGTTAGAGACCATGCTTCATTGCTTCTACATAACTGGCATCCTATAGTTTATTATTTCACAGCGATACCACAGTTGGAATAGAGGGCTCCCTCTATTTTGTTCCCTCCAAAAATACTTGCTTCCAGTCTGCTTTGTCTTGCTTCTGTTAGCATCACTCATGTATCCTATCAAATTATCCACTCTGTGCGTTCATGACTTACAGTATATTCTGAATTCAGACAACCGGTTCTAGGCATGATACTGAATACAATGAGACTTGAAACAGTGGTTTTCTCTCCTACTAGCAGGTAAAACCTGACACAGTAAAGACCTGTTACTTGTTACTGCCTTATGCAATTGCCTATTTTTAAACAGCTAGTAAAAAGCAAGTCCTTTAAAGACCATTCAGGTCTGTAGTCAAATGGGGTGAGAGGCAAGGGGTCAGTTTCTGCCAGGATTTTAGCTCTTGCACTCTCCCGCCCCAGCTCTACTAATTAGTAATACATACATTGTCTAAAACAAAGTTGTGACACAAGAAGTCTACAAACATGAACACAGGTGCCTGTAAACTGCGAAAGATATGCTTTAGTGCATAATCAATTGATGACTGCCTCTTTATTGGCTGCCTGTATGATACACATACTGAATGATACTACACCCAGGACCTTTTAGCATCTCTTCTTTTAATGTGGCAATGTTCCTCCTGAGGTCCACCTGAGCTGAATCTGTGTGAAGCACTGTAACGCATTCTTGTTTAGGCAGACTTTTAGTGGACAGGGATGGGTTGGGTTTTAGGTTGGTGGATATAAGTTTTAACTGGTTTTATTTAATTGTTTTAATGTATATTTTGGTTTTATTTGTGACTTGCCTTGAGCTCCTAGTTTGGGGAGAAAGCGGGCTAAAACTCTGATGAATAAATACAGGCTTGTGTGAAACTCAGTAAAAGAGGTTTTATCCCCTCTCTGAAAGATGCTTCACAAGTGTACATCCATGTATCATTTACACATTTTAAGGCATTTCTGAATGCAAATCATTTGCTGAATCCAAGAGAGGCAGAACTCAAGTTGGACAATTCTCATGCATGTTCTGTTCATATTTTATACCAGTTTGCAAACTAGCATTTTGCAAGCACAGTTTGTTTTAAAACCAGGGTAATGTGGTTCATTTAATTGTTTATGTATTGTATGTATTTTTTTAATTGTTGCCAACTCTGATATCGCATCTCTCAGCAATATTTAGTTTATCTCAAAGGTCCAGCATCTGATGTCAGCTTTGTAGTATTTTCATCTCTGCAACAGGGAAATCAACAAACCTTTTTGTAAACTGAAAACTAAGGTTCAGCAGAGATACATAAAGCTGACTGAATTTGATGTTTATTTATTTTGAGTTCTATCTCGTGCTGTCCCTGAAGACTCAGGACAGCTAACAACGTCATAAAAACCTAAAATACAAGATAAAACCCATAAATACTTACAACATCACACACACACCCCTCACCCCAGGATCTCCCCATGCCTGTTAAATACCTGCCATAATAGGTCTTACGCTGCCTCCGGAAGATCCTCAGTCTAGGACTTAAGTGAACCTCAAAGGGAAGGAAGTTCTGGAACTGTGGAGCAGCCACCAAGAATGCCTCCCTGCATGCCTGGGTTGTATGACCCTTAGACAATGGTTGAACTTGCAAAAGGATGCTCTCTGCTGAACTTAGGAGCCATGGTGGCACATAAGGAAGAAGGCAGTCCTTTAGATATGTAGGGCCCAGGCCATTAAGGTCTTTATAGATCACAACCAACACCTTGAATTGTGTCCAGAATCGGAAGCTAGTGCAGACTCTGAAGCAAAGGAATAATGTGCTCCCGGCGATCCATCCTTGGCAAGAGGTGGGCTGCCCCCAAACAGTCTTCAAGGGCAGCCCCACATAGAGAGCATTGCAGAAGTCAAGCCTCAAGGTAATGAAGGAATGGATGACAGTGGCCAAATCCATTTCTGAGAAAAAGGGACGCAGCCTTCTCACCAGAGAGACTTCATGAAAGGCACTTCTGGCCATGGCTGCAACCTGAGGTTCTAGATGCAGCTTGGGGTCCAGGAACACCTCCTGACTGCGAACCTGAGTAACTTGGGGAGGCTGTACCTCAACAATGATAGTATGGCTTAGGGCCTTAGACTTATGACTGAATAAATCTTCCTACATACCAACCAACCATGATGGGAGTCCCAGTCCCCTCCAGGTCACAGGGTTGGCCAACCAGCATCACTTCAGTCTTATCTGAATTAAGCTTCAGTTGGCTTACCTGCATCCAGTTCCCAAAGGCAGTCAGGCACTGAGATTGCATGGCCTGGATAGGATGAAAAAAATAGACTATACCAGAGGTGGGCAAAGTTTCCAAGCCCAAGAGCTGCATACCAAAATGTTCATACCGCCGATTCCTGCTTCCCTCAATCTTCAGGATAGGGCAGTGTTGCTTCCTCTAACTCTTACTTCCACCCCTCACATCGAAGCTCTGACTCCCAGGTGGTCTGATGGGTTGAGGCAGCAGCACAAAAGCCACATGCAGCTCCTGGGCCACCATTTGCCTACCTCTGGATTAGACCTTGAGGGCCAAGTTGTTGATACCATTGGCTTACAGTATACTTCTGCTGTACCATTTCTGTGCATAAGTAGGATTTCTATCCCCAGTGCCATCAGTCTGTATTTCACAGGCATCCTCCTGATTCATATAAGCCCAAAGAAAGTCCTAAACATTTGCTAAAATAATTATTTAGGCCTCAGTCCTACAGAAATGTGCATGTTC
Source organism: Sphenodon punctatus (assembly GCA_003113815.1). Taxonomy (NCBI): domain Eukaryota; kingdom Metazoa; phylum Chordata; class Lepidosauria; order Sphenodontia; family Sphenodontidae; genus Sphenodon; species Sphenodon punctatus. The sequence continues at coordinate 89,077 of QEPC01004346.1, read as the reverse complement.
GTTTGCTTGATATGCTAGTCCCATTGTCTTGAATATCATTTTACAGTGAATAATTTGCAGAAGTCCATAGATGCAGAACATAAGTCTCTATCAGGATTGCTACCTTAGTTCATAAAACTTTTCTATGAATTAGCAGCAACATGTTTTCATGCTCTGTACCTTATATTTATTCTAACTCCAGGGGTGGAGACATCTCTGCGGGCTGGAGCTCAAGAACAAGAGGAAAAATATGAAGCTTGCAATGGCGCACAAAGAGGCAGACTCAACAGAGAACATCTGGTAGTTACCTTATTTATTTATTTTTTTCTATTAAAACTTATGTCCCATCCCTCCTGCCTAGGCAGCTCAGGGCAGCTAACTTTTAAAATAATAATATAAATACAGTATAACTAATAAATATAATAAAACAGGAATACAAATTGGGGAAATCAAAAACAGAAATATACAAAAACCCAACCACCCTAACCCTCAACCCCCCTCCCATCACCCATTTCCCTCACCCAAAGCCGGCAGAACAGCTAGGTCTTGCATTGGCTTCAAAAGGAAGTTAGGTCCGGAGTCACCCAGGCCTCTGCCGGGAGGAAGTTTCACAGCCTAGGTGTGGCCACTGTTAACACCCTCTCCATAGTTACCCCCACCCCCAGGATACCCCAGGGACTTCAAGAAAGGCGCTCCTGGTCGACCATAGGGGTCGTTCGAGAGCCTGGAGAGTGAGGCGGTCCCGCAGATAGGTAGGGCCTATGCTGTATAGGGGCTTATAGGTAAGCACTAACACCTTGAATCAGGCCCAGAAGACAGTGCAGAGAGCAGAGCACTGCTGTAATGTGTTCACGGTGGCCTGTCCCCATAAGAAGGTGAGGCACCGCATGCTGCAGCAACTGGAGCTTCCGAACCATCACCATGGGTAGCCACACATAGAGTGTGTTACAATAGTCTAGTCTAGAGGTAATGAAAGCATTGATGATAGTGGCTAGGTCGGAGTCCAAGACATATGTCTGAAGCCGCCACACCACATGTAACTGGCTAAATGTGCTCCTCACCACCACCCCCACCTGAGCATCCAGGTGGAGTTGGGAATCAAGGTGCACTCCCAGACTCTGGACCTAAGGGACCAGCGGAGGGCAAACCCCATCGATAATGGGGGATGCCACTCCCACCACCCTACCCACCAGCATAACCTCCATCTTCTCAGGATTCAGCTGCAGCTGGCTCACCCTCATCCAGTCCCCCACAGCCGACAGTAAGCACTGAGACTGCCGGGTCTGGGTTGGATGAAAAAGAGAGGTAGAGTTGGGTGTCATCAGCATATTGTTGACACTGAACATCAAATCTTCTCACGACCTTGCTCAGCGGCTGCATATACACATCGAACAGGAGAGGGGACAAGATAGATCCCTGCGGGACTCCACACGTGAGGTCCTAGGAGGATGAAGAACAGTCCCCGAGTGCCACCCACTGAGTTCCAGAACAAATCTTTCCAGTGCTTTAGAAGTAAGTCTTAGATATATTCTGTGCAAGAAGTTGCTTGAAATCCCAAAGTTGAAGCCTGTTTCTTCACCCCTCCAAAATGCCAAATTCTTCTTCAAGTGGGAACCATTCAAGAACAATCCTGCCCACTCTGGTACGGTCCCACAGGCGAGTCACCAAAATCTTGTGGTCAACGGTATCAAATGCAGCCGACAGATCTAACAGAATCAGTAGGGTTAAACAATCTTGATCCAATTCACAGCGAAGGTCATCTACCAAAGCCACAAGCACAGTCTCGGTGCCATAACCCAAATGAAAGCCGGACTGCAAGGGATCTAGAAACCTGATGCGGTCCAAATGCCCCTGCAGCTGCTGAGCCATTACCCATTCAGTAACCTTCCCTAAAAAGGGAAGGTTAGAGTTCGGCTGATAACTGGCACGGAAGTAAACGTCCAGTGATGGCTTCTTGAACAGAGCCCGCACCACCTCCTTGAGGCAACTCAGCTCTCTGCTCTCCCTAAGGGAGGCATTGAACACCCCAGCCAGCAACAACCCCAGTGTCTCCTAGCCGGCCTTAACCATCCAGGATGGGCATGGGTCTAGTTCGCAGGAGGTGACTCTGACCACCCCAAGGACATCCTCTGCATCAGTGGGCGACACCCACTGAAACTGATCCCACGAAACTGGATAAGACGGGACTTCCACAGCTTCTGGTTCTCATATCGTAATAAGTGTGACATCGAAATCCTGGTGAATATGAACAATTTTGTCTTCAAAATAGCCAACAAACATGTCACAGCAGGCACTGAAAGATTCCAGTTCCAGGCAGAGGACCACCTAGCCCTCTCATCACTTGGAAGAGCTCCTCTGGATGAGACTTTGTGGATGCTATGAGTGTAGCAAAGAATTCCTTCTATTCTGTCCGCATAGCCACGACATAGACTCTTAAACTGGCTCTATGCTGCAATCTGTTGGCTTCAGCATGAGAACGGCCATATAGGGCTTCTTGAACAAGTTTTTAAAAAAATTCTTTTGAAACATATCCTTTTTGCTATGTGTGAAGAGGAAAGAGGAGTTAAAACGTTAGTGTACACTTATCTTGGTATTCGTTAGTGAGGGGATTGTGAGAATAGCTAATATTTGAAAGTAATTTCAAACTCTCAATGATTTCTTTTGTCATGAATTCACACAAACCTTTCCAGTGCTTTAGAAGTAAATCTTAGATATATTGTGTGCAAGAAGTTATTTGAAACCCAAAGTTGAAGCCTGTTTCATCAGCCCTCCAGGACTCAAATTCTTCTTCGAGGGGGGCTCCATTGACTCATACCTGTGGGTTCTGCACCTGCGCAGATTAGCCTTAGAAGCTTCTCCAAGTAGTTATCCACATGCCAAGGAGACCCGTCCCTGGTTGGCCACGCTTTTGGCAGGCTTCAGAGAGGGGCATGCATGTATTACCTCAGTTACTTCCCACCACCAAAGCTCGACTGTTGAAGGAATGTTTCTCTGTCCATTTCTCTGTTGCCTCTGGGGGAAAAAATAGATTGGTTTGTTGTTGTAATATCTTTGAAATTATTCCTGTCAGACAGAAAGAAAGACTTCTAACAAATGTACGATCTTCAGACCCCCGTTTGGGGGGCGGGGGGGGAGAGGAATTCAGTACACCCTCTACTCCAAAAAGGGAGACTTTAAAAGATAAATAAATTGCCTGGTGTCAGTTACATGAGGATTGCCTATATGCCTTGGCAGAGCACATAAGACAGGCTGCAAGGCCTACATTAGCCTTTCAGGGCAAGTTCTCAGGGACTCTCATTTCCTCCTTGCAAAGAGAGCTTTACAGGTGCATATGAGCTCTTCCCCCTCCCACTTGTGAAGTGACAGTGCAGACCTCAAGAAAGATGGGTTCAGCACCTCCGTCTGTAGCAGCATCTTCTCCTTCAGCACCATCTTCCTTGGCACCGCTAGCAACTCCGTCTTCTGCAGCACCAATAAATTATGGAAATGCTCCAGCACCGAATATCAAATAAATATGATACTCCAGCACCAGGTCATCCTTCACCACCACCCAGAACAGGGGTTTTCAACCTCCAGTCAAGAGTACTGGAGTGACGTAAGTGACTACTTGGGGAGCATTGCATAATTTGCATGAATGGCTTGGGGAGCACTTTCAAGCATTGCCCGAGCACCAGATTGAGAATCCCTGACCTAGAACCAAGAAAATCAAACCTGTCATATTCTCTCCAGCACGGAAGAAGGATCACAAGTTCAAACATATACCATAAAAAAAGCCTGATTCTGGAAAGAAAAAAACAATACAAATCCCAAGACAGCTGAACGCCTTGCATCTTCATTATTGTCTATGCTACTTCACTCAACGGAGCTTTCCCCAATCTCGGTTCCACCTAAAGGCTCTTTGGAAAATTCTTCATGTTGTTCCCCACACTCCTTTTTTTGGGGCACTTCGGATCATAGCCATCTAGCTTCTCCTCAGTTCATCGGCCCTTCAGTGCCTCTGGTCAGTGGCCACAGTAAGTTCAGGGCCCACCTGATGCATTCTCCACATCGTTACCAATCTGTCCATAACTCTCTGGCACATCCTGCATTTTATCAATGGCCTCAGCCACCCTTACTGGCCTTCAACCCGCTGCCAGCTGTTTCCCTGGAATCCCTCTCTCTAACTGTGGTACAATTATTTATCTTGCATAACAAGGGGTGCCAGACCTCCAGCTACTATTCCATTGGCTTCCCTAGGTAGGTCTCCTACTTTGATACCTCTACCTCCTCCCAGAATGTCTACAGGATACCCCTCAGCACCCCCAGAACCTCAAATGCCACTTGCTCAAATTGTACAAGTGCTAAAGGCTCTTTTACAACAGAACATCTCTTCCTCCTCTATCTTCTACCTCAGTCACATCACCTGTTACTACTTCCTCAGCCCTGACATGCCCACCGACTACCCATGCTGGAACCGCACCAAACCATACTATCTGCACCACCTGCTCTATCCACCACGGTGGTACTCTCTACACTTTCTGCATGTCCAATTGCCATGGTTCCCCCTGACGCTATTATACAGCAGACTCCGTCACAATCTTCTAACTCCAACCCAGACACCTCTTCAGCACTTGAGAGCCAACAAAAAACCAGCACGTCTGACACCTCCAATAAAGGCACTCAGTACCATCTAATGACTCAGATGATTCCATCTGTTCTTCATCCTTTCCTGCAGATATAACCTTAGAACCTCTGTCTATAATCTTTGAGAACTCTTGGAGAACAGGTGAGGTGCGAGAAGACTGGAGATGGGCAAATGTTGTCCCTGTCTTCAAAAAGGAGGGAAAGGAGGATCTGGGAAATTATAGACCAGTCAGCCTGACATCAATACCTGGAAAGATTCTAGAGTAGATTACAAAGCAGTCAATCCGTAAGCATTTAAAAAACAATGCTGTGATTACTAGAGTCAGCATATGGGTTTGTCAAGAACAAGACATGCCAGACTAATCTTATTTCCTTTTTTGATCGAGTTACTAGTTTAGTAGATCATGGAAATGCCATGGATGTAGTATATCTTGATTTCAGCAAAGCATTTGACCAAGTCCCCCATGATATTTTTCTTGACAAGCTGGTAAAATATGGACTAGATGATACTACCGTTAAGTGGATTTACAGCTGGTTGAAGAACCATACCCAAAGAGTGCTCATAAATGGCTCCCCCATCAATCTGGAGGGAGGTATTGAGTGGTCTGCCTCAGGGCTCGGTCCTGGACCCTGTACTGTTCAACATCTTTATTAATGATTTGAATGAAGGAGTAGAGAGGATGCTTATCAAACTTGCAGATGTTGCAAAACTGGGAGGGAGAGCTAACATCTTAGAAGACAGAAACAAGATTCAAATTGATCTTGACAGGATGGAAAGCTGGGCCAAAACTAACAAAATGAAATTCAACAGAGATAAATATAAAGTTATGCATTTAGGTAAGAAAAATCAAATGCACAAGTATAGGATGGGTGATACCTGGCTTGGCAGCAGTACATGTGAAAAGGATCTTGGGGGTGTAGTTGATCACCAGCTGAACATTAGTCAGCCCTGTGATACAGCTGCTAAAAAGGCTAATGCAATTTTAGGCTGCATTAACAGACACATAGTGTCCAGGTCATGGGAAGTAATAGTTTCACTCTATTCTGCATTGGTCAGACCTCATCTGAAGTACTGTGTCCAGTTCTGGGCACTGTATCTTAAGGACATTAACAAATTGGAATGGGTTCAGAGGAGAGCAGCAAAGATGGTCAAGGGTCTGGAAACCAAGTCCTGTGAGGAAAGGTTGAAGGAGTTGGGTATGTTTAGCCTGGAGAAGAGAAGACTACGGGTAGACATGATAGCTATCTTCAAATATCTAAAGAACTGTCACACGGAAGATGGAGCAGACTTGTTCTCTGTTGCTCCTAAGGGCAGGATTAGAACCAGTGGGCTCAAATTATAAGAGAGCAGATTTTTGCTAAACGTTAGGAAAACTTCCTAAAGGTAAGAGCTGTTTGTCAGTAGAACAGACTGTCTAGGGCGGTGGTTGGCTCTCCTTGTGGAGGTTTTCAAACAGCCTTGACAACCGTCTGTCAGGAATACTGTAGGTGTGGATTTCCTGCATTGAGCAGGAAGTTGAACTAGATGATCTCTGAGGTCCCTTCCAACTCTAAGATACTATGATTAATCCAACGATATATCTGACCTCTCACAGGTCATTCATTTGGAGGGCCATAAGACGTTTCAGGTGCTGATTAACAAAATAGCTAACACTCTTCCCCTCGCACTTCAGCACATTCTATCCAGTGCAGCCTGATGATCACTCCAAGTTCATTAATCATCCTGCACCAAACTTTGTGGTGATTCAGGCATCATCAGAGTGCCAGTCTAAATCTACTGAGACTTCTCCATCTGATAGGGAGGGAAGGATGTTAGTAGCTGAGGAATTTTTTCCGCCTAGGATATCTAAGAACAGCGAAATATGCCTCAACAATGTCAACTTTTCAGCACCTCCTATGGGATACCATGGGCCAGTTCTTTCCCATCTTCCTCCGGAACAAAAGAAAAGAGCAGACACCATCTGGACTGAGGGACTTTCTTTGATTCACTCCCAATTGACCACGGCATCACATTTAGCAGATTCAGCTGCTCAAGCCACGGTGACTGGCATAGTCACCAGATGCTACACCTGGCTCTGTTTGACTTTCTTACTATTCCAGACCAGATCAAAGGTGGCAAATCTGACCTTTGATGAGAATGGCCTATTTGCAGCCAATACAGATGATGTCCTGGCTAAACTGAAGGACTCAAAGAGAATGGCATGTGCTCTGAGCATGGCATATTAAGACTAAGAGGAGATATGGCTCATCTCCTACGCACAAATCCATACGGTATTTGTCTGGTTATTTCCAGCAGTCACGTAAATATTTCCCGACTTTGCTGCCTCATTCTCAACCTAGGAGGTAGTACTGCCCCAAGCAACGCTCACAAACAACATCCACGTCAGTGTCCTCTACTACCAAACAGAAGTCCCATTTTTAATTTGGGCAACCAAAGCCTAAAACCATCCCCCATGCTGACATCCTTCTCGATGAAACTTGCCACACATTCTAATCTATGGTCCATGCTAACTAGTGACCGCTGAGTTCTTGAGACTATTTCACGAGACTACACCGTTCAATTTTCTCAACTTCCCCATCCCAAACCCCCTTCCTGATCCCTCTTTAGGGGTCCCACTCACAAGGCACAACAGGAAATTCATTCTCCTTGAAAAGGGGACTATTGAGAAAGCAGTACCCATAAACTTCCATGGAAAGGGATTCTGTTCAAGATATCTCTTGGTTCCCAAAAAAGGATGGTGGTCTTAGACCCAATTTAGACTTAAGAATCCTGAACAAACCCATCAAGTCCTTTAAATTAAGAATGCTGACACTGAAAAAGATTATTCCCCTCCTCCTCAAAGGCGTGTGGTTCTCCACTTTTGGATTTTTGAGATGCCTATTTTCACATCCCTATGCACACAACACATGTAAAATGTCTTAGATTTATGTTTGGCATTTCCCATTATCAATACAAGGTCTTGTCCTTTAGCATTTCAACAGCCCTTAGGGTCTTCACTAAATGCCTCGCTCCTATTGCTGCATATTTAAGAAAACAGGGCATCTCAGTGTTTCCCTACCTAGTTGATTGGTTCCTGGTTTCCCATTCTCACCACCAGAGGGACATAACTTTTACTGTTGACCTATTACAGCAACTGGGGTTTGTCATCAATTTTCCAAAGTCTATTCTAACCCACATTTAAACTGTTCGTTTTATAGATATGGACCTTGACTCTCTGACAAAGAGCATTTCTTCGAGTAGAGAGTTTGCATACTATCCAGGATTCTATTTCCACGCTTCAGCAACAACCTTCCCAAACCATCAATTTCTTCCTCCAGCTCCTGGGCTATATGGCTTCTACCAGCACAGTGGTGCGTTACATCAGGCTCAGAATGAGGCCCTTTCAGACACCTATGTAGGGGTCTGATGCATGGGAGGAGGAGACATGCAGGACGCCGCCACCGTGCACCTACCGAGGAGGAACCCAGGTGCTGCGACAGGCAGCAGCAGCTTGCATCCGCTGCACCTCCGGGATCCTCCGTCCCGATGGAAGCGAAGGCTCAGACGGCAGGGACGCAGGAAGCGCTGGGAGAGGACTCTAGATACGGAAGCCTCTCCAGCGCACTCAATAGAACCACGTAGTAGGGTTAAGAGCATCCTACCGCTGCTTGTCATGGCCATGCCCCCTACATCCCTGCCACCGCGGTGCTTAGAGCGCCTGCGTGCCCTGAACTCAGTGGGGAATAAAGGCAGCTCACTGCCATCCGTTCCTCGCCAGTGATCAGCGCCTAGTGCCTGTGAGACTGGCCCCCCTCCCTTTTATTGTTGCTTGGCTTGAACAGAATACGTGGTTGTGAGAAGGTTTGGTTGGAGAAGTTGCTAGGAGTGTGAGTAGGTGAGTGATTTGTATGCTTAGGTGAATACGTGGGAGACCTTGTACATCCTAACCTGCACAAACCTGGTTCCTTCCCTGTGTGACTGTCCTACCCCAGACTTCCTTCCCTGGAAACCGCACCCCCTTCCCTGGCACTTTGTACACCCCTGTTACCTCCTCCTATTCCCTGTGTGCGTGAGTCGGGGGCTTTGGAGGCATTGCGTTTCTCTCCGCCACCCTGTGATGATCCAGGCTGGGGGTATTCACTCCAAAGGCCATTCACGATCCTGAGGGTTTCTTTCCAGGTGAAGCCCTGTCTCCGAAGGAGTGGGTGTGCGAGTGACTGGGGGGCTTGACTTTTTTTCCTCCCTTGTTTCCCTTGCCCCATTTACCTATTTCCTCACAGGCCCCTTCAATACTGGCTGGCATGGAAATACTCACTTTCATTAGATGACCTCAATGACTTCTTGACCATGCCTCCCTCATTTTCCACATGTTGCTTTGTTTGATTTTGGAGCAGAACCTACAAGACATGCCATTTGCTCAACCCTCGACACAAGTAATAATTACAACAGAAGCTTCAATGTTGGGCTGGGATGCCCACTGCAACACTTTACAAGTCAGTGGCACATAGAATGCATGGAAACAGTCCATGCACATCAGTCTCCTAGAACTAATAGCAATCAGACTGGCCATGAAAGCCTTCCTTCCACATATCCAAAAGAAGATAGGCCAGCTCGTCACCAACAACACCACAGCAATGTGGTATATAAACAAACAAGGTGGCACTCTCTTCTCCAGACTCTGCAGGGAAGTGGTAACATTTTGGAAGTGGTCCATCCTCCATGACCTTATCCCTATGGCAACACACCTAGCAAGTCAGTCCAATATACTTGCAGATGTCCCAAGCAGTGCTCCCACATTGCAACACAAGTGGATGCTCAACACACGTAGACCTCCTTGCATCGCCACAGAATGCTCAATGTTCACTATTTTGCAGACTTAGGAAAGGTTCTCGAAGCAATGTGTTCCTGTTTCACTGGGGCAATCACCTTTCCTCCATTTCCCCATATCACTCGAGTACTATCCAAGTTATCAAATGACACAGTCCATCCTGATCGCACCAGATTGGCTCAGAGAGTCGTGGTACACTCTTCTCCTATCCATGATATTGACCCACGTTCACCTTCCATGGATCTCAGACGTCCTACAACAGTGCAACGATGAGATCCTACATCCGAACCTTCAGTTATTACATCTAACAGCTTGGCTGATATTGCACTGACCATATCAGGTACACTGGGTCTTTTATACCTAGTGGACTTACCTGATGGAAGTGATGCACATCCTGAAGAGTGCTCGCAAAGATTCCACCAATAAGACCTATGAATTAACATGGAAAAGGTTCTCCATTTGGTCTACTACTAGGGTTGCCATCTCTGCAAATTTTTAAGTAACATTTATGAAAAATACATGTTGCGTGCCAATGCAAGCCTAGCCTGCAACATATATTTTTCATAAGTGTTCCTTAAAAAACTGCATAGCTGGCAACCCTACCTACTACATATAATTTACATGCCCAATCTGCAACAGTAAAACAACTTCTTAATTTCCTGGTTCATCTGAAGTCACAAGGCCTAGGACCCTCTTCTCTAAAGGTTTACCTTGCAGCAATTTCTGCTTACCCTCCTCCTGTGGATGGCCATCCGAACTTCTCATGTCCAGTCCCCAAACGTTTCCTGAAAAGGTATGTCTAATATATCCCCAGCTGTTAGAGACCCTTGCCTTAGCTGTAACCTGAACCTAGTCTTGGGAAGACTTACCTTACCCCTATTTGAACCCCTAGCTACCTGTTCCCTGCACCTGTTATCTCTAAAGGTCTGCATGTTAGTAGCTCTAACTTCACGAGAAGTGTGGAAGAACTCACAGCCTTACTATGCTTCCTGCATTCCTTTCATTCCATAGTGACAAGGTTACCCTCTGACTATCTTTCAAACCCAAGATGGCTATACAATTCCACATGTCCGAGGAGATCACCTTACCAGTCTTCTTTCCAAAGCCTCACTCATCCAAAGGTGAATCAGCTCTTCTCACCTTGGACATCAAGAGAGCATTGTCATTTTACCTAGACAGAACCAAGCCTTTCCGCAAGTCCACTTCTCCTTTCATAAGGGCAGGGGGCCCTTCCCCAGGAAATAAGATCTCGACTTGTCTGGTCAAATGTATTTCGCTCTGCTACACCTTATCAGCTCAAATTTATTGAGAGGCCATCGGCCTTAGCAGAAAATACACAATATGCATTTAAACGTATAACTACACTTTATCAGACAAAGCGCCTCCAGCAGATCTTAATGCTTATTCCACCAGAGCCATGGCAATGTCAGCCGCATGGACCTGACACTTCCCTCTGGATGAGGCTTGCAAAGTGGTCACATGGAGCTCCGTACACACCTTTGAGAAACATCACACTTTAGACATTGCAGCCCGTGCAGATGCTGGGTTTGGGAGAGCAGTCCTTCAATCCCTCTTCAGATAGACTTCCTCCTCCCCGTTGGGATGTCTCCTTTTTATTTTCCCACAGGTGTGAGTCGAGGAAGCCTCACTCAAAGAAGAAACCAAGGTTACTCACCTGTTACTTTTGTTCTTTGAGGTGGGCTCTGTCACTCACACCACCCACCTTCCCCTCTGCATCTTGATTTAAAGAGTAATTTCAGAAGTAGAGATTGGAAGGAACATAGATAACGCACGACTGCTTTCCTCCCTTATATACTGATGCTGAAGCCCACTAAAAGTGCAGCCATTCAAGGAGAGGGCACCTTGGTGCACTGAAAAATGCTTGGAGAACCTTCCAAGGCCGATCGGCACAGGCGCAGAACCCACAGGTGTGAATGATGGAGTCCATCTTGAATGAAGATTACAGGTGAGTAACCCTAGTTTTTACCAGTCTGAGCTGAAACCCACTACTACTTAGAATGATTTTCATTTGAAATTAGGAAGCATCAATTGTGGATCAGTTTTTCCTATTAGCTGCAAGACCTCTTAGTTTCACTTCGTCCCTTCATGCCTTTCATAGATTACCTTTGATTTTATCGGAGATTTATATCCAGATTTCTAGAAAATAATTTAGTAATGTGATCCACAAGCTGCCAGAGGCAGGATGGGGCAAGGTATAAATTTTAGTATAAATATAAATAAGTAAATATTTTCTTGTGTATTACTTCAGCTAATGTTTTTGTGTTTTTTCTCTATCCTAAACTGAGCTGTGATTACTTCCATTTGTTTTCATAATTATTTTCCCTAGTTTCCAAAGTTGTTTGATGGCTGCTACTTCTATTTTCTGGGAACTTTCAAATATCACTCAAGCAACGACCTGAAAGAGCTGGTTAAAGCAGGTGGAGGACACATCCTCATGAGAAAACCCAAGTCAGATAACGATGTGACACAGACGATCAACACAGTGGCCTACCATGCAGAACCTAGTTCTGACCAAAGCTTCTGCACTCAATACATTATCTACGATGCAACTTCTAAATACAACCCAGACAAAATTCGCCAAGGGAAGGTCTGGGAGGCACCGTCCAATTGGCTTATAGACTGTGTGATGTCATTTCAGCTACTACCTGTTAAGTGAATATCCCGTCAACATCATAAACAAGACTCCAAAATGAACATTGAGGCTTTTGAGACATTTCAAAACACTGTAGCCAGTTAGTTGGGTTTCCCTCCCAAAAAACAAACAAACACAAACATCCACTTTCATAACTCTAAAGTGGGAGTATGTAAATCCTATTATCAATAGGGACTTAAGCATGAAATACCTAAGTACTAAAACCAATCAAATTTAATGAAACTTAAAACCATAAGTTCTTAAATAATTTGAGAATGAAACTTAGAAACTTGTTACTGAAACAATTCTGAAAATTTCATCCTATATATTTTGATCTCTTAATAAGTGTGTACAAATTATTTATAATTGGTAAGTTTTCAAAGGCAAAAATAGCAGTTAAGTTTCTGAATACCACTGGAGCCCTATTTTTGTCTTTGGAAACTACACGTGTTACTGCGATCATGGTCCTCTCACTGGAAAATCTTCAGGAAGCACAGACTTAAGGTGCATTTTTGAACATAGGCTGCGTTTTTCAGAAAGAAAACGTCTTCTGTTCAGTTAGTGTAATCTGACACATACTTCATGATCACTGATTTTGCTGAATTCTTATCTTTTATTTCTTCCATAATTGACCACAATTTAATGTCTATAATAATATGTTCTGACAGTGTACTCAAATATATTGTGCTGATTATTCACAATTGTAAAATCATGACTTTGATTGTAGTGATTGCTATGCTATGATAAGGATGACACTGTAATCAAATTAAGTCTTTTTGTACATGTTAAGTATTATAGTGAAACTTACGGTGCAAATGATTTTGAAAATAACTTGCGTTATAAACTTAGCTGCAAACAAAATAAATCACCTCTGTATATCTAGCTGGGAGTTAAGGAGTATTGGCATAAATTTCCTAACATTACCTACAAGACAGACAATTATACTATCCATGAGAGTTTTCAAGGGTTGAGACAGCTAATTAGTTGTTTTGGGTTTTTTTGTAAGAAATGTCATTGGGGAAGACTAGGCCAATACCAGTACCCTCCACGTAGAACATTTTTATATTCTTCACATCAGGACCTATTTTTTGTATTTGATTTTAACGTTACCTTTCAAGATTGAATAGCTTGTTAACCCTCACTACTACTACTTCAAGAGCCTCTCCGCATTCACACTTATGATATTTGGTGCTATCAGGTGCCGAGATCGGACAGACTCTCCAAGCTGGGCCATGTGGGGAGTTCTGCGGGATGTCATTGGAGCCTTGTATAAATAGCACTGCGCTCCCCTGCCCTCCAGTCTTTTCCCACCTCGACTAGAGATTGGACTCCTCAATTTGCTCTCTATTTACCTCACGTTGACAGACCTTGGACCAATCCACGATCTCTTCTCTTCAATATTCCCTATAACAAAAAGAATAAAAATAATTACTATCTTGTCTAATCCCAATGCGTGGTGCAAAGTTTTAAACGCTGCTTGCAGTGTGGCACCAAGATGCCAGACTCTGATGCGCACAACCAATGCTTATTTTGTCTAGGAGCTCAGCACAACACTTCGTTCTGCCTAATCTGCTCGCCAGGGCAGTTCCATTGCCAACAAAGTCCTCCGCTTCAAAGCACCAAGGAAAAGACTTAGTGCTGGTTCCTCTAAAAGCATGGATGCCCTGGGACCTGAAAAGAGGAAAAAGCACTCGGAATCAGCACACAAGAAAAAAAGAAGAGGCACCAATCCCCCTCGCCCAGATTGTCTCTGGATCCAGAGTCTTCTCGATCCCATCGACACACGACACTGAGAAAGAAGTTGTCAGAGTTGATATAGACTTATCGTTTGACTCTGAACTTCAAATACTGATCAGCCTGGTACATTCGGTTATTTCTCTCTCACAAAATCCTACCCCAGAGGAGTTGGAGAATATCTTCCCGCCCTTACAACACTTCCTGGGATCACTCATCCAGGAGTTCATTAAGTCTGCAATAATGGCCCAGCTCAACTCTGAGCTACCGGCTATAGCACCGGTAGCAGCACCTACTGGTGAGGGACCCTCACAGTCTTTGCTCTTGGCACCTCACACGTTTCCATTCCGTCAGCAGTGCCTACAGGACCTGGATCATCAACTTCTCAGTTGCTTTCAACAGTACCGACTATGGCTCTGGTATCTATAGCTAATGCGGTCCAGATGCCCTCAGCTCCAACCTGACCCGCAATTCAACCTGTCTTGTAGCTGACACCTTTGATGCAAAGTAGCTCCAGATCCCAGTGCTGCTGATGTTCTCCAGGCACTCCTGATGGACGACTGGATGGGCAGAGTGTCTGAAGGGACCTCCCCGACCAAGAACCTGATGACCAGACACCCGGTGCAGTGCTGAATGATATCGACCAATCTCCTATCTCACCTCCTGATGATTTTAGACTTTTTCAGGACCTGTTACAGATTAGATGGCATTTGGAAAGACCCTGTCACAACTCCTGTCCTTACCAAGTCACTCCGTGTACCCTGTGCCTAATGCAGATCACAACTTCCTCATTCACCATCCGGAGCCTAACTCGTTGATTGTGACAGCGGCCGTGGAAAGGTCCAGAGCTGTGAAGATCCCCCCCCCCCCCCAACCCTCGGATAAAAAGGGTAAGTGACTGGGGAGTCTTGGGCAAAGAATTTACTCCTCCACTACCATGGGCATTAGAGCAGGTAATTATCTGGCCTTCATGGCCAGATACAACTTTACCCTTTGGGACACTGTCTCCAATATTCTTCAGGATCTTCTGGAAGAAGTTTGAACCAGACTTCTCCGTACTATAGAAAATGGTAAAGAGCTATCCGAGAACATGTCTCAAATATTATTTGATGTCACCTATTCATCTGTGACATCAATAGCTACATCAATAGTATTCCTAGCTGCGTAACTCTAATCTACCCCAAGAAGCTCAAAATTTAAAATGCGATTTTAAATTTTCCTTTTATCAAGGATCAATTATTTTAACACAACTAATCAAGAACTAAGGCAGCTAAAGACGGACCATACTACCGCCAAGTCTATGGAACTATATGCCCCCCAACTTACAGCACCCTCACCAGAGTTTCCAAAAGAAGTTTTCTTTCCCTCCTAGACAGGTGAGACAATCCTACTTGGCCCTGCTCTCCTTTACCCATCGCCCAGGGACAACCAGCCTTTCCAGCATCAAAAGCCTTATCACCAGCAGAAAGGACGGAAACAACAAATGCTGACCTCCACCCCACCAGCTTCCTCACAACCCAAGAAGCATTTTTGACACTTGTGATTCCCCTTTAAGGGAACTTATACAAAGACATTTTGAGGATAGGTTTTCTAACTGCTTTCACGAATTGGAGCGAAATACCTCTGATAAATGGGTTTTGGAGGTTATTTCTGTTGATTATTCCATACAGTTCTTGGAGAGAGCACCATGCAGGGTAGTTTCTATCCAGTTGACATTGTAATGGCACAAGTTTTGTTTCATGAAGTTTCCCAGTTGTTGATAAAGAGTGCTGTTGAGTTGGTATCAGTTTAAGGCTCTGCCCTTTGGCCTTTCCACAGTCCCTAGGACATTCACTAAGTGCCTCACCCCCTTAGCAGACTTCTTATGCAGGGAAGGGGTTTCAGTTTTCCCCTACCTAGATTGCCGCCTCTTAAGAGTCCCATCTGCCCGTACCCTTGAAGGACACATTAACTTTGTAATTTCCACTCTTCAAGGGTTAGGATTTCTGATTAATTGACAGAAGTCTACCCTTTCCTCTACCTCCTCTCTTACCTATAAACACTATAGTGAGGAAAGCTTTCGTCCCACTTGATAGGTGGCAAGCGATTTCCTCCCTAGTCTTAGAGATCCAAAAGAATCCTTTTAAAGACTATTATTTTCTTCTAGACTTCTGGTACTAATGGCATCCATGACTCCCATGAACCCATTTGCCAGACTAGGCATGAAACAGTTACAGTTGTGGTTCCTGACACATTTTCTAGAAGTCCTATGCAACCGATCTACAGTCCTAGAAAACCCCCCTCATACTCAAAAGCCTTGCTTGGTGGGCGATAAGAGAAAATGTTTGCAGGGGTATTCCCTTCAATTCTCCTCCTCCCTCTCAAGTTATTACCACAGATGGGTGTGTCAAGTGGAAGGGGTGGGAGAACAGCTGGGAAGTGGCTGGACTGCATTCAAGCCGCTGCCCGCTTTACAGAGTGGTGTTGTGCCTCCCTGGGGGCCTGTGAAGCCCCTGCTGTGTGTTGAACTTTTCTGACTCTGGGTGGGGGTCAGTGGCTGCCTCTGCTGGGGCCTGCTTTTTGCTTCTCTCCGTCTCTGGATTGTGCGCATCACCAATGAGAGACACCTGTGCTCCGAAGCGGCGAGGATCCTGATTAAGCCCATTACCTGCCGGACTATTTAGGTGAGGGCTGTGCTTAAAGACATTGCGCCTAAGGGCTGCGCGTGCAAGGGCACGTGGTCCTTAGGCACCGGCCATGGGCCGGGCGGGCTAAAGTATAAACTGGTGTATTCTCCCTGCTCCCAGACTTTGGTTTAGGCCAAAGGACAGACACGAGTGGGACTAACTCCAGCAGTTGTGCCCAGTGGGGTCTGTCTGGTCTTACAGGTAGCTCTTTCCAGTTTGGGGGTGACCAGGGGTGAAGATACCGCAACAGGAACATTGTTTGCCCATATAAGGGCTAAGTATAGCGGTGGCTGTCCCGGTGGCAAATAACGTATCCCTGTTACTGGCCTGTTTTTTGCGTGATTAGGGATTTGGACATCTGTAGTGTGCTTGTTGGCTACAGTGCTACTGGGGTTTATTCTGCCCTTATCTGAACGGGCCATGGCATCAAAGAAAAAAAGGTTAAGATCTATGAAGATTGCAATTTCCCCACCGGGGAAACAAAGGTAAATGGACAATTTCCTTAAGGGGGCTAAGAGGAAAGATTCTGAGGATGTCTCTAATGTAAATTGCTCAAATAAGTTCTCTGCTCTAGAAGAACTATATGAGGACAGTTTGATTGTTGAGCAGGATACTAGGAAGGGGGATTCCACTCAGCCCCATTCTAATGCCATGATTGGTCCTGACCAACAGGAATATGACTATGCTGGAAATAAGGATCAGACAATGGTCCCAAATTCAATGTTAGCTTAGCACATACAGATCAGAGCCCAGACCATTAAATTTGTCTTTCATCAGTTAAATGCCTTCAATAAGAAAATGGATGAGTTTGTTAACTTGAGGAATCAAAGAGTCGGTCAAATAATGGACAGGCTGCTTTGAATCACCATGCTCGCACCTCTACAGAAAACAGGAGATATAAAGAAATAGGGTTCCAAAGATCTTTTCAGCAACAGGACATAAGATTATTAATTAATACCCCCGGGAGGCAGAGTGGAAAGCAGGAACAATTTTGCCTATCGGGACAAGCTGGCCTTTATAGTTAAATCTCAAGTGGTTTGTAACCCCCATGGGAGACCGCCTTAGATGTGGCAGAAAATCTAACTCTCCCTCGTTTCTCCTGCTCATCTAACCGCCTTCGACCCTTCTCCCTTGCTGCCCTTCATGCCTGGAATGCTCTCCCTGCCCACATCCGCCTTGCCCCCTCCCTCTCCTCCTTCAGATCCCTCCTAAAGTCCCATTTTTTCCTCGCCGCCTTTCCCCAGTGCCTGCTAGTCATTCCCCATATACTTACTGTCTGCCCTCTGCAGACTGCTGCAACCAACTTGAGTGTAACCAAGCCAAGCACGCGCACCTGAGACTTCGCATCCGCTTGAATGTTTGTTTGTCTTCTCCCCTGTCTCTCCCCCTGTCCCCTCTCCCTGTCTCCCCCTCCTTGTCTTTTAGATTGTAAGCCACAGGCAGGGACCACATCTATGTCTGTGTTCTGTACAGCGCCAGGTACATGACCTGCGCTATATAAATGTTTATAATAATAATGGGCTAGGCTACCAATTACCAGCAAAGATATAAAGTCAGTAACCCTTTTTTCCTATCTGAGAAGTAGGAGAAATGTGTTGGTACATTTTAACAACTATAACTCTGTCTCCTCCATAATGGAGGTAGCAGCTCTTTTGGAAAAGAGGTTAGTTTACCCAACTAGGGTGTATAATAGGGTTATCCCTAATGGATTGGTTAGAACTCAGGATCAACTACCCAATGTTCCTTGCTATGAACAGGGTAGGGACCTTGAGTTAGTAAACAGGGATCAATATAAAATAGAAAAAAACTAGGCAGGTACAGGTAGGAAATGCCTCTGATGGGGAGATGGAGTGTCAAGAGTACTTGTCGAATAGCGTGGGCAATATTGATAACAGTCTCTCAGATGTTAGTGAAGGCAGTTTTCAGTCAGTTCAGTGGGAAGAGAAGAATAAGAAAGGACTATCTGATCAACATACTTTCCTTGATAGAATGGGGCTGTTGTACAATCAACTCAAGAGGCCCCCAAAACGGGAAGACGGGTGGAAAATGGGATATCAGGAAAAGGAAATTTTAAAAGGGTGGGAACTAAGGGGTCTTCCCACCCAAGACACAGCTCAAGTAGTGACAATCCAGGGTTGTGGCCTCATTCCCATTAGGGATTAGTGTGTCTCCCCCCTCCCCCCACCCCCGAGGTGTGAAAGGCCTTGAGAGTTTCCTGGAGGATAGGAGACAGAAAAAAATGAGTCTTAACAGAGATTGAGGATAAGAGAAAGGATGGAGATCTGCGAAGGCAGGAGAAACTTCTAACGATATTAGAAAATGATTTTATAACAACTGGTTTAGGGGCTTATAATCAAGAAATTGATAGGCTCAATAGTGATATAATGAAAAATAAGGAGCTTTTGGACTCATTGAAGGAAATAGAGAGGCCTTGTGTAGAGGAGTTGGGCAGATCTGACCATCTAGGGAATAGTAGTAAGGGTCTCTTTATTAGTAGCCTGACTAAGAAGGAGTATAGGGAATAAGGGGCTGTATCTCTGAGCCTGGGGAAACCATATGCCACAGAGGGGGGTTGCTCAGAAAGTAGTGAGGGGGTGAGTATAGATCACCAGGATAAAGGGAATTACTCTAAGCAAGATAAGGAAATAATTAATATGGAGCAATCACTGGAAAAAGAGATGGGCGGTAACCCTGACCAGCTGGGGTCAGAGCTGGAGGGTGGTTTAGGGTTTGAGGCAAACTGACAACCAGCTCTGGCCCAGAGTGGGTGGTCTGGCCAGGAACAAGGGGGAAAAACTGGCCCTGGTTCTGTGTTTGGCTTAGCCTGGAATATTGCTGGATGGACAGGGAAAAAAATTGACAAAGACTTTATAGAATACCTACAGGGCTTTGACATTGTCTGTCTACAGGAAATATGATTACAGGAGACAGAGCGGATTGAGTTGGAGGGATACCAGAAATGGTTTCTCCCTGCCGAGTCAATCTGCTCTAAAGGACGCCCGTCGGGAGGTATTGTCACCTTTATTTCCCTTAGTCTGAATTTAGAAGTGATTATGAATAAGTCCTTTGAAAGATATGTCTTGGTACTGAGAATTCTAGTTGATGGAAGTAAGGCCCCTATCGGGCTATATAATGCATATTTTCCCCCACACAGTCTGAATTACAGATTTATGGAAGAAGTTTAAAATTTTTATAAAACGTCACTTGAGGAAGGGATGGACTACGAAATTATCATCCTTGGGGACCTTAATGCGAGGATAGGCCCAGACAATCAAAAATTGGAGAAGGTGCTGAACATATCTAACCTTCTTGACCCTGAGGAGAATTGGAATGAGGGGAGAATTCAAGTGATAAATTTACTAGGGATGGCCGAACGCTGTTCGGAGTTCGGACCGAACTCTGTCTGTTCGGATGTCCGAACTGAATGTCCGAACCGAACTCTTGAATGACCAAACAGTTCGGTTGTGTTCGGATGAGTTCGGGGGCAGGAAAAACGTCTTTTATGGGGGGAGAAAAACTAAGTTTCGGTTTCGGTTAAGTTTCGGTTTCGGTTTCGATAGTGCTCTTTTTGACTGTTCGGCCAACCCAAACTCAGCTTAACCAAACCATCAAACCTGAACTCAGGTTTCGAACCGAACATCCGAACCGCATTCTGTTCGCCCATCCCTAAAATTGACTAATCACGAAGGGAAAATCCTTTTTGAACATATCTTGGAAAATAGGTTATGCATCCTAAATGGGAATTGTCATGGGGATTTCCCAGGCAATGTAACATATCCTTTTGCCAGAGGTGGAAGTGTAGTGGATTATGCCCTGGTTTCGCTTTATTGCTGAATTTTGTAGATGCTCTCAGAGTGGACAGCAGAACGGAAAGTGATCACTTCCCAATTATTCTGTCCCTAGAGGGAAACAGAAGGGCTAACCTTGAGGTGACTTGCCCTTATAAGGGAGAGAGAGAGTAGGTAGGGACCAGCAGAATTTGCTGGTCAATCAGAGTCTACAACAAGGTGTCCGCGGACTTGTCTTCTAGCAAAGCGTCATATTTAAAAGAACTGATTCTAACCACGGTAACCGTAGGGGAAGTTACAGCGACAATGGATGAGCTTTTTGCCCTTTTGAAACCAATCCTCGCTAAGGTTAATTGGGGGCTTGGGGATAAAAATAGCCCCTCGGGATGGTGGGATGAGGACTGCAACAGGGCCAGGGCAATGTTAAGGAAATCTGTGCACCTTCTTTAAACAAGATAAGAGCGGGTTTCTAGTACCTATATACAGGCAGGAATATCGACAATATAAGAAACTGTTACATATAAAGAAATTACCGTTTCAAAAGCACATCTGGAGTGAGCTAAGGGAAGCATCAGAACAGAATAATGGAAAAGAATTTTGCAGGTTGAGTAACTACTCAGCGAGAGAGGATTATTTTTATGTGGAGCCAAAAATTACAAGAACGGTGTGGGAAGCACACTTTCTCGAGGCTTATAATGGCAGTTTTTCCCCAAATATAGAAAGGGAGTCAGAGGTAAATACTGCATTGCCCTAATGGGAGGCAGTTACTGAAGAGGAAATATCGGCGGTAATTAACAGTTTAAAAAACAGAAAGGCGCCAGGGGGAGATTTTATCCCCTCCGAAGTCTTTAAGGTTAATTGCCCCCCGCACTAGGAATAAGACTCAGACACAAAGGATATGGGTAAAACTGGCCGCAGCTGTTTTATTGAATCCGAATTTAATTAATAACCTGTTAAGAAACAAGACAACCAATTACGCCAATTGAACTGATGAATAACGGTGGATAGAGTTAAAACCAATTACCCTGCTTCAAATTGTTTCCCATGCCGAATTGTGAGGCAATTAGAATGCCAATTAGATTCTGCTTAAAATTAGACCCAATTAACCAAATTAACTT
>QEPC01004346.1:46457-61732 GCA_003113815.1 Sphenodon punctatus | reverse complement strand
CAAATCCAACCGGAGGGAGGACCCCCGCCCGACACACAAACCCCCCAACACGTCCAACAATCCCACTGCCGCCCCGCTTCCCTGCAATCCGCTCCACGTGTAGGCAATGAGGTGGTGGGGGGAGGCGGTCAAGAGGGAAAACCCCGGAGCGCCGACAAAGCCGTCCTCTTCAGCAGCGCGCCGCCAACCAAGTGAGGGGCTGCCCGGCGCGCTGCACCACGTGGCCTTAACCGGCCAATCAGAAGAGCGCATTTTCGCGCCACAAACCCCCGCTGCTGCAAACTGCAATCCAGACGGATTGCAGCTTGCTCCTCGTGCGGCCAGCTTGCTCCGCCCTCACGCCAGCGGCAAAGAACAGGACGCCCTCCCTGGAGCCTCATTCCTTAAGAGGCGGGCCCAAACTTCCCCCGCAGCGCACAAGGCGCTTAGCGGGGGGATTCTGAGTGGTGGAATAGAGTATTAGCGGTTTTTTTCACCATGATTGAGTCTGGGGTTATCCCTGATTATTGGAGAGCAGCCATTGTAGTGCCTATTTATAAAAAAGGTGACAAGAATGACCCAAACAACTACAGACCCATAAGCCTATTGCCAATAATATCTAAAATCTACTCCAAGTTGCTATTGGAGAGGCTTCAGTCTTGGGTGGTGGAAGAGGGCATCCTTGAATCTAATCAAGCTGGCTTTATTCCAAACAAAAGTACATTGGACCATTGCTATACACTGGCCCACTTGGTAGAGAAATATAACAAGAAAATGAAATTGTACATCGCATTTATAGATTTTTTTTCTCTGCTTTCAACTTAATAGGGAGTTGCTTTGGGGAAAGTTGGAGGACCTGCATATTGATTTAAGATTGCTGCAGTTAATTAGATCCCTTTACACAAGGACAGGGTTGCAGGTTAGGTTCAATAGAAAAGGGGCTCTGACAGATGTTGTTCCTACAACTAGAGGGGTCTGTCAGGGCTGCCTCCTTGCGCCTCTGCTGTTTAACATCTGTGTGAATGAGCTGATCTTAAAACATAGAGATATGGGGAGGTATATGGCCCCCAAAGTGGAAGAGAGGAGAGTATCAATTCTGATGTACGCAGACAATACCATGATATCTACCTCTGCCCTTGGGTTAAGGAGACTGCTAAACGATTTTGGGTCAGAATGCATTATAGTTAATATTGAAATTAACTATAAAAAAACAAAAGTTTTGGTATTTGGGAAAAGGTTTAAGAAAAAGATGGATGATTGATAATACCAAAATTGAGCAAGTCAAGATGTTTAATTACTTAGGGATTGTCTTCTCATGTAATAGCTCATGGGTGCCACATTTGAGTGCGTTGAAGCAAAGCCTACTGCCTACCATGGGGGCTATCTATAAATTCTTTAAGACGATTGTGGGACAACAAATCTCCCCAGCAATCAAGATCTTTGAAGCCAAGATAATAGCTACGGCAAGATATGGGGCTATATTATGGGGCCACCTTCCACTGGCAAAAAAACCCCATTAGAAACAATACTAAGATTTTTGAGAAAATTGCTTCAGGTTCCACTGGCAACATCATCGGCAATATTAAGGCTGGAAACTGACGTTAGATCGATTGAAGTACACCTATTAGAGACGTTAACAGTTGCTACCATAAAGATTGGGGGATACCAGGATTGCAACCTTGCTAAATATTGCCTGAGGGAAAAGGTGGACACGGCAAATAGTAAAGGCTCGTGGTGGTGAGGAGTCAAAAGAATTTTTGATGATCTGGGCCAGTCCTTTGCATTTCTGCAAGCCTTCCCCTTCAAAATGGCAAGAGATATGTTAAGGACTAGAATTGAGGATCTTGGTAGACAAATATCCAGATCCTCGACATGGAAAATGAAAGCGGCCCCATGGTATGACCTGCTGATACCAAAGAAGGGAGGCTGTGAATATATTAAAAGTGACATACCCCCGCAGCAAAAGAGAGCCTTTCTAGCTCTACAACTACAGCTTATGCCAACAGTGTGCAGGGGAGATACCGAGGTATCCCCTACCAGGATAGGGTTTGTGCCTGTTGTAACACAGGAATAGGGGATCTCCCCCATTATCTTTTCTCTTGCCTGCAATATGTAAGCCTGCGCAATATTTCACTTCAAATTCTCTCTCCACCCTTACTTCTGCTATCTCCCTTGCTAGACAACACTACTATGCCTCCCACATTGAGTCCTGTTCTCGGGACCCTCGCCGCCTGTTCTCTACCTTTGACTCCCTCCTCAAGCCTCCCTGTCCTCCCCCTCCTTCTTCCCTTTCTGCTCAGGATCTTGCCTCCTTCTTCACCTCCAAGATAGACAAGATCCGCCTCGACATCGCTTCCCACTCCTCTCTTCCCACTCCCACCCCTCTCCCTCCTCCCCCTCCTTCTCTCATGTCCTCCTTCTCCCCTGCCTCCCTTAAGGAAATCTCCTCTCTGCTCTCCTCCTCCAACCCTTCCACTTGCCCCCTTGATCCCATTCCTTCCCGCCTCCTCACCTCCATTACTCCCACTGTCGCCCCTTCCTTCCTGCACATCATCAACCTCTCCCTCTCTACTGGCTCTTTCCCTTCTGCCTTCAAACATGCCACAGTCTCTCCTATTCTCAAAAAGTCCACTCTTGACCCCTCTGACCCTTCTAGCTATCGTCCTGTCTCACTCCTTCCTTTTGCTTCCAAGCTGCTTGAACGTGTTGTCTACTCCCGCTGCCTTGACTTCCTATCCTCCAACTCCTCCCTTGACCCCCTCCAATCTGGCTTCCGCCCCCTTCATTCTACTGAAACTGCTCTCGCTAAGATCACCAACGATCTTCTGGTGGCTAAATCTAAACGTCTCTATTCCATTCTTGTCCTCCTTGATCTCTCTGCTGCCTTCGATACTGTTGACCACTCACTCTTGCTGGATTCCCTTCACTCCCTTGGCTTTTGTGGCTCTGTCCATAACTGGTTCTCCTCCTACCTCTCTGACCGCTCCTTTAATGTGTCTCTCTCCAACTCCGCCTCCTCCTCCTTCCCCCTCTCAGTTGGTGTTCCTCAAGGCTCTGTTCTTGGCCCTCTCCTCTTCTCGATCTATACCTCATCCTTAGGCAAACTCATTGCCTCCCATGGCTTCCAATACCACCTCTATGCTGATGACACTCAACTCTATCTCTCTACTCCCTCTCTCTCTCCCTCTGTTCAAGCTCGTCTCATCAACTGTCTCTCTGACATCTCTACCTGGATGTCTCAACGTCAACTCAAACTCAACATGGCTAAAACTGAACTCCTTATCTTCCCCCCTCATCCTTCCTCTCCTTCCTCACTGTCAATAACTATTGATGGAGTCACCATCCTGCCTGTCCCCCAAGCCCGTAGCCTAGGCTTCATCTTTGACTCACCCCTTTCTTTTAAACCCTACATTGACTCTGTTGCTAAATCCTGTCGCTTCTCCCTCCATAACATTGCTAAGATTCGCCCTTTTCTCTCTGTCTCGTCTGCCAAAACTCTTGTTCATGCTCTGGTCATCTCTCGCCTCGATTACTGTAACCTCCTTCTCACTGGCCTTCCCCGGTCTCACCTTTCTCCCCTCATCTCTGTCCAAAACTCTGCTGCCAGGGTCATCTACCTCGCCAGTCGCTTCGACCATGTGCAGCCCCTCCTCTCTTCGCTTCACTGGCTTCCCCTTCCTGAACGAATCCTGCACAAGCTCCTAGTCTTCACCTATAAAGCTCTTCACAACCTTGCTCCCCCCTACCTCTCTGCACTTATCGCCCTCCATACTCCAGCCCGTGCACTTCGCTCCTCCTCTGTCCCTTCTCTCACCCTTCCACGCCTTCCCTGCTCCCCTAAGCGCCTTCGTCCCTTCTCACTTGCTGCCCCCCATGCCTGGAACTCCCTCCCTGTCCACATCCGCCTTGCCCCCTCCCTTCATACCTTCAAATCTCTCCTTAAAACTCACCTCTTTCGCTCTGCTCTGTCTGACTCTTTATCCTGCTGAGCCACTATTCCTATACCTACGATCGGTTTACCCTTATCCTTGCAACATGGACCTGCCTGCTGTCATTCTCATCGTAACCAAGCCAAGTACGTGCACTTGAGACCTCGCATCTTCATGAATGTTAGACCCCTTGTCTCTCCCTCTGTTCCCCTTCCTAAGTCTCTCCCCCAGCTCCTGTCTCTCAGATTGTAAGCCCTAGGGGCAGGGACCGTGTCTATTTTATTACTTTGTAAAGTGCCAGGTACACTGCTGGCGCTATATAAATGTTTGTTAATAATAATAATAATAATAAAAGGCTGTTTGGGAACACTAATGTTCCAAACAATGCCTCGACAGCAAGGAAAATAATCATCTTACTGTCTGATAGTAATAGTAAGATTACACATATGGTGGCTTATATCGGGTACCAAATGAAGAGAGAGAGGAGAACAACTCTGGCACAGAGGGGTGGTAGAGAAGATCTAAATGTTAGCTGATGCCTGTGAAGATGTGTATAATCAGAAGGTCAGTCTTCTCTTATAAATTATGGCAAGGGTGTACATAATTGATGGTATCTGAAGAGATAGATAAGTAAATAGAATGTATCGGGAAGCGAGGAGAATTTTGGCCACCTGACTTGTGATATAAGTTGTTAAAACGATCTGTTTGTCTGTTTAGTTTAATTATGTATCAGGTATTTGTAAAATCTCTTTTGATGGATTTTATTTATTGTTTTGTCATGGCTAAGGCCAGTACAAATAAATTTACTTACTTACTTACCACAGATGCCTCCAAGACAGGGTGGGGAACACATTGGGCGACCTCATGACCAGGGGACACTGGACACGGACAGAATCTCTGTTTCACATAAACATCTTAGAGTTAAGGGTGGTACATTTTGCTCTCAAAGTGTTCGCCCAGCCATAATAGGATGTACTGTCCTCATCCAAACAGACAACATAGTCTATGTACTACGTCAACAGACAATGGAGCTCGAGATCAAGTTGTGGGACTGGTGCATTCTAAGCAATGTCACAGTGGTCACAGTTCATCTCCCAGGGGCATGCAACAAGAAAGCAGATGCGCTCAACAGGTCATGCTCTCCATCTCACAAGTGGCAGCTGAAACATTCCCTTTATCTCACCATAGCAGAAATGTGGGATCAGCCAGTGGCAGACCTATTTGCCACAACCAATAAGAAATGTCCCTGCTTCATGTCCAGAGGAGCATTGGACCTTAGGTCCCATGGGGATGTCTTGGTGCACAACTGGCCCAAAGAACTACTTTATGCGTTCCCCCCCCCATTTCCTCTCATCCACAAGTAGGGCTGTAGCGGAATATCGGAGCGGTAGCTATTTCCGGCGGAAACAGTGTTTCTGCAATTAGTGGAATGGCATGGCAGAGGCTTTCATTCCGCGGTTTCATTCCGCGGTTCCGCTTATTTAATTCCGCAACTTAGTGGAATCGTGGAAACATGACATTTTCGCTATTTCCGCAATTCCGCCAGCGCCAAAAAATCGCAGAATAGTGGTTTTCCGCGATTTTTCCGCAATTCCGCGATTTGCAGAATTCCGGCGGAATTAGCGGAATATC
Source organism: Sphenodon punctatus (assembly GCA_003113815.1). Classification (NCBI taxonomy): domain Eukaryota; kingdom Metazoa; phylum Chordata; class Lepidosauria; order Sphenodontia; family Sphenodontidae; genus Sphenodon; species Sphenodon punctatus. Next base: position 56,192 of record QEPC01004346.1, on the reverse strand, counting down.
CGCAGAAATGTCGCAGTGTGGCGCAGGCAATTCCGAAATAGCGGAACGGAATCGCGGCGCGGTAAAAGCTGCTGCCGCATCAGCCCTATCCACAAGCATCTCCTCAAAGGAGCCAGGGGGTCAGCAGACCTGATATTGATCACTCCATATTGGCCCAATCACTCCATATTGGCCCAGACAGTTCTCATTTCCAGCTCTAATAGAGAGGCAAGTTCAACCCTACTGGCCCCTGCCTATGGTCCCCGATATGTTCACAACTGATTCAGGCCGAGTCTGGTAAAAGATCTCCCATCTCTCCACCTGACAGCATGGGGGATATGTTTTTGACGCCATCAGAGCAGTGCTTCCGTCAAGAAATAATTTATGCTAGCGAGTCGTAAGCCATCAGCAAGACTTATAGGAGTAAATGGACGCACTTTTCTCTCTGGCTTCACGGTTTTGACCCAGACTCCTCTACTATCTCCCTCATACTCCAATATTTGTTCAGCGTCTTTAAAGCATGACTGAGCTATTCAATGGTAAAAGTGCATATGATAGCTATTTCTGACTTCCATGCTAATGTAGACAACAAACCTCTTTTCGGTCAATGTTCAATTGTTAGGGGTTTTTTATGGAAGTAATGAAACTTATTTCCCCCTATTCAATCACCTCCCTCTTGGGACTTAAATATTGTTCTTTCCCAGTTGATCAGGGGAACCTTCATGAGGGGAACCCTTTTGAACCTATGGCACCTGTAGCCTGGCAGTATGTCACTTAAATTTGTTTTCCTAGTAGCCATTACTTCCGCTATGAGGGTTACTGAACTAGCAGCTTTTGAGTTGCAAACCTCCTTACCTAGTGGTGCACTGTGATAAAGTTAGGCTGCATCCCTCTTTCCTGTCCAAAGAAATTCAGAATTCCATCTTAACCAAGTTGTAAACTTACCTGTTCTCTTCCTGAAACCCCACTCCATGACCAGATCGTCTGCTCTCCATACTCTGGATTTGCATAGGGCCACTCTTTTCTACCTGGAACGAACAAAATCTATTAGACAATCTGATTTACTGTTTATTTTCTATGCCACAGAGTCTATGGGTCAGAGAGTGACTAAGCAGAGTCTGTCCAATTGGAGATAAATGTATTCTTCTAGTTTATGCACTGGCATGTAACAGCACCAGACACTTAGAGCTCATTCACTCAGGGCAGTGGCTACTTCTCTGACCTCTTTCAAACATATTCTCCTGTTAGAAGTTTGTAAGACAGCTACATGGGCATCCGCCCACACGTTCACCAAACATTATGCCATTGATCTGGCAACTAGAGTGGATGCTTAATTTGGCAATCAGTTCTGAAATCCCTCTTTTGAAAGACTTCCCACCTCCTTATAAACTGCTAACTAGTCTACTATCATTGTGAATGTGGAGATTCTCTCAAAGAAGGACAAGTTACTTGTAACAAATCTTCGTTGAGAGACCTCTCCATATTAACGCCCTCCCCTCAAGAGTTTATTTCCCCTTAATTTACGCTTCTCTGTGGCGGGGGAAAGACTGGAGGGCAGGGGAGTGCAGCGCTATTTATACAGGGTTCTGATGACCTCACACTGCACTCCTCACTTGGTTCAGATTGGAGAGTCTGTCTGATCTCGGTACCTGATGGCACTGAATACCATCAATGTGAATATGCAGAAGTCTCTCTAAGAACATTTGTTGCACGTAAGTAACTTGCCCTTCTTAATGAAACTGTGCCCTTTCCTCCATCTTCCATGACTACAGGGTCATACCTGTTCCCTCATAATAAAGGAGTATCTTGCTCAGATTTGCACTGTAGATTCGGATTCAATGGGTTCATTTTAGATGGAATGCAGCACCGCCTCTGCTACACCTCACCCCTAGGTGAGGTGAGCAGTCCGACATGTGCAAGCGAGCAGACTGATAAGGCTGTCCCTGCTTGTAATGCTCCAGAACATCCAAGAGCACCGCCAATGGAGCGAACTGCCTGAACCCAGAGTACTGGCCCAAGGAAAAGCTTCTGTCTGCTTGTTGGACAGCCGCTGCATCTTGGCTCTTGGCCAGGGGTTGCCTTAGCACCACAAAGTTGTGGGCAGTAGCCTAGAATGTTGGGCGATCTGTCTGCATCTCTGTGGTGTGTGGGGGGATGCTACACGGGTGAACCATGGGCCACAGCAGCTGCCATATCCTTTTAAAACCTGACCCAGGTGGGGCTGCAAGCAGGCAGATATGGTGGTGCATGTTATGGGCTGACCCGCTCCACATCCATCCTAAAACACTCAATGTGATATACATGAGTCACAGCTGAATAGGTTAATAAAGGGCCCTAAAATGTGCAAGAGGACTTTAGGGACACAGTCACTGCTAGCCGCCTCTACCTTATGCAGTCACTGAGTTCACCCTGCAGGGAACTCAGTAAAGCAGCTACTTGTACATTGCTGATCTGATTTCCCGCTGGTGAATGATATTGGAGACTAGAGACAACGAGACAGATAAATCAATTGGGAATGGGGAGACTGATGAGTAATCCCCGTCCACTGGGGGCACCTTTCTGGAGGTCCCCCGTGTAAGATGGGGGGCCACAATGGAGAGGGCATTCTCGGTGGCCGGGCCACGGTTATGGAACTCCCTCCCGGAGGAGGCTCGCCTGGCCCCGGGCCTGTTGGCCTTTCGATGTGTCTGTAAGACTTGGCTGTTCGCCCAGGCCTTTGGAGGGGAGGGTGGGGTTAATATCTGTTTTAACGATATTGTAAATTTTTTACGTTTAAAAATTGTTTTCTATTATGTTGGAAGCCGCCCCAAGATGCCGTAGGCATGTGGGGCGGCATATAAATATAATGAAATAAAAATAAATAATCCACTGATCTCAATGAAATTTACAGTGTGGAATGGATTACATGGGGTTGTAAGTCTTTTTAGGGTTGGACCCGCTGTGTTTTGTGGTTAAAATCTATTTTCCTGGTTTAGTGTTAAGGTTTTGCTCCAAATATTCCTTCATTGAAATACGTAGAATAGTTTTTATGGCACTTACTGTATGTAAATATTTTTTTTAACTTTTTAAGCTGTTGGGTTAACACGATGTGTTTTTTGTCTTGTAGGCATTCTTATTAATTGGAAACTATTTGTCTTCCAGGTAAATTCCATAGTCTTGAAGCAGTGTGGTGTCCTCAAAAAAGCCTCACTCATTTTATCTGCCTTGAATGGCTTTAAGCAAAGTATTCCTGTTTGGCTCAAGTAATGGGGATTAAGGATCAATTTTACTACTGGGGTTTTGGTGAGGATAAGCTTATTAGGGCTTGTGGGAATGCTCTTGTTTTACAGTGCTAGCGAAAATGGTGCACAAGAGGCTGGTGCTGTACTAACGAGAGCATATTTTGGATCACCGCTAGTAAAACAAAAAAAAAGTAAGGTCAAAGAGGGGGACATATCTTAATGCTGAAAACTGCATTTAAAACCAATGTCTTCAGATATGCTCGTTCTCTGCTCATATGCTGCTGCTTTCCATTATGTTGTCTTGAGGGAGAAGACACAAAATGAGGTTGACATTGACTTGTAAATGCAAAGGACCACACAGAAGGTAAAATATTGAAGTCAACAGCTACAGGAATTCACTGCTGGTATATACTTATTCTACCCAAAGAAATTTGCTCCTTGCTGTACATTATTATATTAGCACCAGAGGCCTTAGATAAGGGTCACACAGGCACAGAAAATGCCCTAGGTTATCCAGGAAGTTATAGTTTTGACTTATGTGCCTGAGGAAGGGCCTTGAGTGCCCTGAAAAACTGCATACTTTCACCAACAGAAGTTGGTCCAATAAAACAGATCTGAATTATTTTGTCTCCAGGAAATAACCAGAGCTCTATGCCCAATCCAATGCCATAACTACAAGACCAACCTTTCCCTGAAAAGGGGATCAAAGCTTATATATATATTCCCTTATAAAAAAAATATCTCCGGTTTACAGTAATAGTTAAGGCTCTTGCAAATTCAATCATGCGTTAAAAAGCATACCAAATTGCAAGTTAAAGCTCCTGCCTTAACTTGTGCACCATGTAAGCAGCAAAGAAGTTGTACAGTCTTGCATATTAGATTGTAAGCCGTAGGCAGGGACCGCATCTATCTTATTCTGTAAAGCGCCAGGTACACAGCTGGTGCTCTACAAATGCTTATGATAATTGATTGATTGATTGATTGATTAATAATGTGTTTGATTTCAACTTAGGCTCCATGCCCCCCACGCTTTGTCTTTCAGATTGGGACTTTCAGTCCCAATCCTCTTCCTCTGCAGGTTGGAGGTAGCACTGAAGCTGAGGAATGGAGGGGGTGAGGGGGCAGCGGCAGAGCTGGGGGGAGCCCAGGACTGGGAGAGCAGGGGCTGCGGTTGGGGATTGAGGGACAGGGCAGGGGAAGTAGGGGTTGTAAGTGGGAATTGAGGGGCAGTGGGAGAGTTGAGAAGGAATTTAGGACTGGAAGAGTGGGGGCAGCAGCAGAGCTGGGGGGAGCTTGGGGGGGGAGCAAGGGCTGCAGGTGTGGATTGTGGGGCAGTGGCAGAGCTGGTGGGAGCTCGGCTGGGGGAGCAGGGGTGCAGGTGGAAACAAGGTGAGTAGCAGAGCTGGGAGGAGGTCATGGCTGGGGGAGCAGGGACTGCGGGTGGGGATTGAGAGACAGTGACATCTGGAGAGGAGATCATGGCTGCGGGAGCAGGGGCTGCGGGTGGGGATTGAGGGCAAAGCTGAGGGGAGTCTAGAACTGGGAGAGCAAGAACTGTGGGTTGGGATTGAGGGGCAATGGTAGAGCTGGGGGTAGCAGGGGCTGAATGGGGGAATTGATCCACAGCCCCTGCTCTCCCAGCCCTGGCCTCCCGCTCTGCCGCTGTCCCCTCGCCCCTTCCATTCCCCAGCTTCAGTGTTGCCCCCAACCTGTGGAGGAAGAGGATTGGGACTGAAAGACCAATGCAAAGTGTGGGGACATGGAGCTTAAGTTGGAATCAGGAATCAAGTACAATATGTGAGACTGTACCAAGGCAGGAGCCTTAACTTGCAATTTCCATGCTTTTTAATGTATGATTGAATTTGCAAACACCTTAACTATTACTGTAAACAACTATTGTTGTTTTTTAATAGAATTTCCCATTCTTTAAAAGGATATTCAATAAAAAGTTAATTGCATCTAATTATATACGTATTTAATTGTAGGCCACCCTCCCAAGCTCCTGCAATTCTGTTCCACTCTCCTCCCAGCCAGCCCTTCCCAGACACTCCCCCTTCCTTTATCTCCCCCAATCCTACCCCCATTTCCTCCCAGCCAGCCCCTCTGACAGTTCCCCTGCCCCATCCCCTCTCAGCCAACCCTCAGACACTCCCTCACCCCTAGCTCCACCAATCCTGTGCCTCATCCGCTCCCAGCCCGTTCCACATACTACCCCACCCCCTTGTTCCCCCAATCCTGTCCCATCACCTCTCAGCCAGCCCCTCTGACAGTCCCTCTGTCCTAATCCTGCACCCCATCTCCCAGACAGTTCCCCTGCCCCCTAGCTCTCCCAATCCTGCCCCCCTCACACTCATTTCGTTTATTATGGCATCAGCTCTCGCTTTAGCCAAAAACGTACAACAAAACAATAAGAGAATAAGGGAAACTTGAATACTATAATTTGCATATACCAATTTACAGTAAAAACAACCATACAACTCATCTTTATTTATAGCACGACTAAGATAATGGCCATAAGAGAGCGCAATCACAATTTACAAGTCATGTCCCTTCTTTGGCCACTATTGGGACATGTTGTAATTATCTTTCTTTAGCAGCTAACCAAACATAGGTGGCCACTGCCAGAAGTTCTTCTCTATCCTCCAAGGTTAAGAGAGCTTTAAAAAAGGCTTCCCATCCTATCCGTCTCCTGTTATCCCTTAATGGTTTTATCCAAGATTCTCGCAACTGATGATAGTAAGTACAGTGCAGCATAAAGTGTTCTACTGATTCTACCTCCTTTAGGCTACAAGTGCATACACTGGTATGATACGGCTTTCTCTCGTATCTTCCCTCAGTAACTGCAGTCTTTATCAGTTGGAATCTCAATCTAGTAAAGCTCTTACGCAAGGTAGAATTTATTATCAGGGAGAGAGAGAGCTCTGGTGAAAACATATTTAACCTGCGCCAGCCATGGGGCCACCCTCCACTGCCTCACAGTAGCCATGCCTTCTTGCTTTGAAGCCCCCCTCATACACACACAGAGGGATACAAATGAGGGTGGGACACACAGAGGAACATGGACACATGAGGGGACACACTGGGACATGGGGGACACATGAGGGACGCACACTGACACACAGCAGACATATGCGCACATGGGGACAGTCACATGGGACACATGAGGAAACCACACACACACACTGGGACAAAGACACACACATGGGGGACACACAAACACACACATGGGAGGACACCCTTGGGACAGGCACGGGTTAGACAAACACAGGAGGGCACACTGTTAGGTGTGGGTAAGGTATGAAAGGAAAAGGAGGGAAGGAAAGTCACGCACAATTATACATGGGCTCAACACTCATGTGGGAAAAGGAACACCTCAGGATCTTATGTGGCCCTGTTCGTCCCTGATGGGATGAGGCCAGATCATCACAGGGGAACAAATCAGCTGTGCTGAGAGTGGAGCCCTTCTACTCTCTTCTCAGTTCCACACATATATACACAGCTATACACACCCCATTCACCCCACACCACACTGTATAACCACACACCCACACGAACGTCACTCAGGGAAGAACTTAGTGCATAGGTGGGGGATATAGGATCCAGACCTAGGAAGGAAGGAGGGGGTTCACAGGTAACACGCTTGCCCAAGGGAAGGAATATCAGGAAGGGCCCAGACTCAAGAGGGATAATAATAAGGCTTCTCCAAACACAACACATAATCCCCCACAACACACACACACCCTACACACTAGTCACCACAAACCTCAGTCTCACAACACAATCCACAAGCTTCTCACTCTCAGGTACTCTTACAGGATTGGGCCAGTTTCTCACAGCAGCGCTGATTATCTGCAGTATTCCTTGCTGTCGGCTCCTTTTTATACTGGGCTAGCCCCGCCCTGCCTTGTGTGCAGGCACTCCAAGTGACAAAGCTCGACCGGTGGCCCCGCCCTGTCACGCCCCCTTTCCGGAGCCTCCCCTACGTTGGCGGCTGTGCACGGGTCAGGGTCCAATGGCTCTGCCTCCTCCGCTTTGTTGCCAGGGCACGGAACCCCACTGTGGCTATGAAGTGGCTGCGAGCACTGGCCCTGCCCCCACAGGAAACCTCGGTGGGACCTCACACACGCACACACACACACACACGCTGAGGGACACACAGTGACATGGGGACACTCACAGGACACACACAGGGAGATGCACACACACACAGGGGACACAAACATGCGAACATACACACAAAGACACACACTGAGGGACGTACACACATGGAGGACATGGGGACATACAGGGGACGTAGACACACAGATGGGGGGGTCACACACAAACACACACACATGAGGGACTGTAGCTAGGAAATTTAGGCCTGAAAAGTAGGCCTATTTCAGCCTTTGAATTGCTAAAAGACAGGTCAGTTTAAAATTGTCAGGTTTTGGTTCTGTACTGAAAGATGTTTGTTAGACATGTTCTTTCTTATCTATTTGTTGGCCGTACATGCAGAAAATCCTGTTACGTTGGTTTTCTCTGTTAAATTCTATAAATGTTTTCAACCTGTTCACTTTCAGGATATATGTATGTGGGTTCTTTGACCCCAAGTAATGGGTGTTTTGTTAAGTGGGCAATGGTATGGCAAAAGAAGTCATAGCCTTTAAAACAGGTGTCATCTTTTAGACATATTGTTTGCTGAAAGCAATCCTGGATCAAATGGAGTGCCCAGGAAATGCCCAGCTGAGAGAGGGGGATTCCTTATAGGGTCTACTCAGGTTTAAAATTTACTTTCCCATCCTAACTATGGATAAAATCCATCATAGATTTAAAGTGTTCATGTTTCAAAATAGGCCATGGAATCCATTTTCCTTTCTGTTCTTTTCCTTTCTTGTGACCTATGGCACACTGTACAACTGGCAGTAAACACTTTGACATTTCTATGTTATCTTGTTTTGGTTACGTGAAAGACCTGCTCCAGCTAAGTTGTTTTGACGATATTAGGAGGTCTGGAATGCAGTAAACAATACAGTTGTTAGAAGATGTTGATTATAAGTTAATTCTAATTATAATATCACAGTGGGGTCCCCTAGCAGTATGTCACGGTATAAACACTGGTTTTCTAAAATGCCTCTGTTCACCTGTTTGGATATAATATGTATTCACGATTAATAACTTACTTGCCCATTTGATTATAATTTGTTGGAATTTACTTGCTTATGTTGGTTTCTTCATCTTTCTTCCTAATCAAATACTGCAAGATTAATAGTCTTACGCTCAATGTGGGGAAATCTAACATTCTTCCTGTGGGATGTAAGGTTACATCTCCACATTGGAAAATAGGGGGTTACTCATTCAAACTAGTGCGATCAGTTACACTTGGGCCTTACGTTTACCTCTAGAGGGTCCTGGGCAGCGCATATCCAAAAAAGAGCTAGCCAAGCTAACAGGTCCGCAGCCAGTCTTCTGAAAGCAGCATTTATCTCTTATGGGGTACCCATTTCAGCAGCATTTCAAACCTTTCATCATAAAATCCAGCCAATGCTAACCTACGGATTAGAAGTTATTCCTTACCCTGACACTACTGTACTCAAAAGAGTACAGAATCAGAGTGCGTAGGTTTCTCAAGGTGGGAACTAGTATTCCTGGGGCAATTCTGAGAGCTGAAACGGGGATGCCTTCTATTAGAGTATCAGGGAAGAAAGACATTTCTGCGTTTTTGGATAGGGTTGCTTAGCCAACAGCAGAGGTCGCTCTCGGTGCAATGTGCTACTGAAGAATTGACTTACTCTGGGGCTAAAATGTACCCAGGGGTCAAGTACCTGGGGTTGCTATTAAGTGAGTTGGGTTTCTCCTTCCTTTATTTTCAGGGGAAACCCACTTAGTTTATCAAAAAAGAGATAATTTCGAGAGTACGGGAAAGGGAGGAGCTACTAGATCTTGCCTCCATAAAGAAATGGAAAGTCTCTCCCGAATTTGGGTTATTTAAAACTAATGTGGGTTTCGAACCATATTTGGATATTCTTATCAACCAAATATTGAGAAGGAACTACACGCTCCTGCGATTGGGCTTGATTGATACTGCAGTTTCCGAAGGGCGGTCCAAAAAAATCCGTTATGATTATCGGTTTTGTACCTGCACCCTTCATGAGATCGAAACAGTTGTGCATTTTGTTTTAATATGTCTGCACTTTACTACGTTGAGAGACATTTGGGTTTCCCCCATACTGGAGGATAGGAGAGGGTTGGAGGAGGCAGCCCAACTCACCTTTTTTAAAACTCTTTCATTGAGGGTAAATATTAGGGACGGGCCCGGTCCCACTACCGGTACACCGGATTTTACCGGTTACCGGTTTCACAAAAACCGGATTCCCGGATTAAATCCGGTGTACCGGTACCGGATTTATTGCATTGGTTCCAATGGGGCGCTGTGTCCCCATTGAAACCAATGCAATAAATTAAAATTAATTCCCTCCCCCTCCCAGGCTGCGCGGGTGGAAGGGGGGACACCCCCCACCCACCCTGCCCAGCCTGGCTTTTTGTTGTAAAAGAT
>QEPC01004346.1:21550-40532 GCA_003113815.1 Sphenodon punctatus | reverse complement strand
CCCGCCTCCTGACAGGGACGGTTCGCTGCGAGCACATTACACCGGTGCTCCAAACTCTCCACTGGCTGCCTGTTGTCTTCCGGGCTCAATTCAAGGTGGTGTTTATGACTTATAAAGCCCTAAACGGTTTGGGTCCTGGTTATTTGCAAGCTCGCCTCAAGCATCGGGTCATTTCGCAAGCCCTGCGGTGGGCCGGAGGCGCCCAACTCGAGGTCTCCCGGGTATACTGGGTGGCAACGGTGGGGAGGGCATTCTCGGTGGCCGTGCCTCAGCTGTGGAACTCTCTCCTGTTGGAGACCTGTCTTTCCCCTGATCTCCCCTCTTTCCCCTGATCTTCCTTCTTTCCGTAGGTGCTGTAAGACCTGGCTGTTCCACCGGGCCTTCAAAGAGGGGGGTGGGTAAGTGGGAGGTATTGTTCAGCTGTTATTTTATGTATTTTATATCTTATGTGCCCATTTTATATATATATATATGTTGTATTTTTAATGATTTTATTGTTATATTTTTATGTTGGATGCTGCCCGGGCTACCAATGTGCAGGAGGGTGTGGGTTATAAATTTTTTGTAAAGTAAATATCTTAAAAGATGCCTTTTTGGCTCTAATGGCCTCCTTCACCTCCCCATTTAACCACAGTGGAAGACTCCAATTCAGCTCCAATCCTTTTCTTCTGCAAGTTGGGGGTAATTGATTTATGTAATTGATTTCTGTATCCATTGTGGCCACAATTTCTCCTTCATTTGTAGCTCCTTTCTCAGGCAGCAGCTCAAATGCATCTGCTCACTGCACAGATGATTAAAGGCAGGAGAATATTTGCCCTCATGACATGCAATGGGGTACTATACTGTATCATGGGTATGGGAGAACTTATCGTAATACTGCTGCTTAGTTTCCCTGATTCTGCACTAACTCTCCTTCATTCAATACTCCCTCCATCTTGCTCGGTATTCACAAAAATCATTCCTTGGACTCCCATTATATCTGTTTATTTTGGACTGTCCTTTCCACACATTTTTAGTGTACCATTGGACAATGTAGCAAACTCTCACCTCAGAAGTTCTGCTTTTCCAGTAAGACGATAAGTGCAAGTGGTCATTTTTCGGAAATAATTGTGGACACAGCATATTTTGAGCACTCGTACACCACTTCTTTGTTGCAAGAAGCCTCCTGGCCTGATGCTCTGGTAAGGACACATCTCTATTAATGGTTTCTCCTCCACCCCTGAACATATTGTGTACTGCACTACAAAAGTGTAGCAAACATACTAAATCTGCATTTCAGACACCTGTACCCCAACCTCTTGCTCCCAGACTCTTAAACATGCTAATATCAGTTCTGTCTGGACTACCTCAACACACTTTTGTGGAGGGGTCCTGCTTAAATATTACCTAACCACAGCACAGTTCCATCTTGCAGACAAAGGACATCGCCAGAGTACAAGTGAATTTGTAAGAATCTTAACTTCTCTCTTAAACAAGCTTTTTGATCTAAGAATGTTCCTGGGTTTTTTTAAAAGGGGGAATGTGCTAAATTCCCCCTGCTGCCACTGTACCAACCTGAGTGGGATTTTTTGTTTACAACTGGGATCAACGTCATCAATTTCACCAGTAGAGGGAGTAGAGAGTAGAAGAGGATATTGCTTTGCAGATCCCTCCTCACTGAAGCATTTCCTTTGCAGCTCTGAACATTCTCAGTTACACACCTAAGGGATTCTGTCAAACTCGCGTGCAATTCCTCAATGCACATAACCACATACAGACTCTCTTGACTCCATCCCTCCTCCCAGTGAGTTTCCCTTTCAGCCCCAGCTTTGACAGTTTCACTGGGGAGGGGTGGGTGGGGAGATTGCTTCAAAGACCCATCTTTGGAGAGTTTGGAGAGCATTATCACTTTCACCAGAAGTTTGGTTTGAAACTGGAAACAATAACCTTGTTAGTTTCACCTGCTGGGAAATTTACTTGGCAACTGGAGCAGCCAGTCAGTCAGTTTCCATTTCAGTCCCAGCACTGTCACTTTCACCAGCAAAGGGGTTTTTTTTTTCTGCCTGGGAGCAGCCTCCTCAATTTCATGGGAAAGTGGGGGAAGGAGGGGAGATTGCTTTACAAGCCCCTCCTCACCAGAGCATTTCCTTTACAGCTCCAATCCTTGTCAGCTCCCTGCCTAAAGGAATTCTAGCCAAATCCTATAAAATTCCTCAAATCATGTAAGTACATACGTTCTGTCTCTTGACTATCCCTTTGCCAGGGGTGGGGAAATAAAGTGAAGAGAAGAAATAGAAAGACAGTAAGGGGGGCTGGGTCTTCACATTCAAGTTTGTCCTTGTCATTCCACCCAGTTCTCCATCATTTCAGCTGCTCCCAGTGTCCTCTCACCCAGTGTCTCCCACCCAACCCTCCATCATTCTAGCCACTTCTGACGGCCTCATACCCGTCATTCCACCTAAACCCCCTTTGTTCCAGCTGTTCCTGGTTGCCTGTGTGTCATTCCACCCAACACCCTATCACTTCAGCCGCTCCCAGTGTCCTTGTACCTGTCCTCCTACCCAGCTCCATTATTCCAGCTGCTCCTGGTGGTCTCTTATGTGTCCTTCCACCCAGCCCCTCATATATTCAGCCTTTCCTGGAGACCAACTATCCATCATCTCACCCGGCCCCTCTCATTCCAGTTGTGCCTAGTGGCCGCCGCCTCATTATTCCATCCAGCCCCTCATCACTTCAGCCACTCCCTATTGTCATCCTACCCTTCATTCCACCCAGTCCCTCATCATTCCAACCACTCTCAGTGGTCTCATATCTATCATCCCCCCCAGTCCCCCCCCCCCAATCATTCCAGATGCTCTGAATGGCATATCTGTCATTTCATCTCCTTTTCATGTCTTTCTTGCTTCCCCACCCCACCCCCAATCTCCTGCCTTTTTAACTCCCCACGCCCTTTGACATTTCAGATCCTTCCCCGCACCCTTCGTTTCAGTTAAGCATCTACCATTTTATTGGTTTACTGCCCATTAAGGGCTACTGGCATTCCCAACACCCCATTACTTCCAGTTGATATTCCTGTCATGTATGGTTTCGTATTGGCATTCCTTGTGCCTTTTCAGTTTCACCTCATGTAATGTCTCATCATGTTAAAACAACCAAACATTACTGAAACAGACCAGTGGAGGCCGCTTTTCTCACTCCCACCATTTGCCAAAATGGGTACTTCAAAGCCATACAATTTTCAGAAACACAAAACATGGGGGAAACAACATGTCAACTTGAATTTTTTAGCACTGCTAGATTTCATAATATTGCTCCAAGAACTAAGTCTCCATGCACAAAAAAAAGTATAGGAGCAAAAATGTCATTCTGCCTTCAAAATTAAAACACCTGTAACTCTTGCTTGTCATCCGACTTGCCTTAAATTGGGACAGATTCTACAGCTCACCCATGTGATCCTCCCTACCAAATTTCACACTGACAGGACAAATCATCCCAATTTTTAATGAATAGAAAGTTTGTGATTTTAACAATGTTGCAGTCACCTTAGCTATAGAGCCACTCTCATGGCTCTGTAATACATACACAAACCAGTTAACTAAAATTAGTGGGTAGTGAGACAGTTACAATTTTCTGCATGGCAAAAAGTTACAGAAAAGGTGGATATGAAGCTACAAAATATTGGAAAAACTACACACTGCGTGCAGTTATTGAAATAAAAAAACGTCGTAGGAATGACATCTTGGTATTGTACACATCTGCTTTCTGTGAGTCTCCTGATTCATATCAGCTTAATTTACTGAGGAAAAAATCAGTTTATTACTGCCAGTGCTGTGGAGCCAATATATCTGTTGAAGTGCAAGCTATAATACCGTTCTGTCTCATAAATCAACAGAATTGCCAGCTAAGTCCTGATTCCAGAATCCTCATTGGCCGTTTTCACACAGTACCGCTGGGTGGGGTGAATAGGTGTGCTCCCTTTCCCACAAGCACACACCCATCTCCACCCATGGAGCCGCCTCCGTTTTGTCAGATGGCTCCGTCAGTGGGAGATGGGTGTGCGCCAGTAGCGCACACCCACCCCCTGTGGTATTTCCACAGGCGGACACCCATGCCCCCACCCACCGCCATGGCATGCACATGGACGCCACCCCACCACACACCCGGGGGGGGAGCATCTGCAAAAATGGTCATTGTTGGGGTGATATATGAGGCAAGAAGACAGCTTGATTTTCAAAGAACTGTCTCAATTTTCAATACAAGCTGAAGGCTTGTTTGGATGTGAGTGCTGAACAAATTTTATGTGGAATTCACTGGTGCACTCCTTACACCCATGTTTTTACTTTTACAAAGTCACCTTTCTGACCACCCGTATTCTAAAGCAAAACTGCCTTCTAACAGCCGATGATATTTGAATTAGTGTATTTAATGAAAAGTAAAACCTATGGGGGAAAAGTTACATCTTTAAATATCTTTTTAATAACTATAATTAGGGAGGCAGATGTCTCTTTCACTGCTGGATAATGTCATTTAGAATAGGAATGAATGGGAAATCAGCATTTTAAAAAAGAGTACAAGTCACTTTTTTCTAAAGCAATGTACTTAATTTAACAGTAAATTAACTAGTTAACGTTGTCATCCTTTAAAACAGTGTAATGTACTTTATGTAGCAACTTTGAAAAATTTCCTCCTTTCACTCATTACTATGTGGAGATGTAGTTTCTGTGGCTCAATGTTATTCCCAGCAGGAGGTCACATCTGATGAAGTATCAGTGAAATGTCAGCTCCTACTGTGTGTGTGAGAGAGAGAGAGGCCAGTACCATTCAGAGAAGGGAGAAGCTGAAAGAGTGACAGATAATGGGATGCTGAATGTTATGCATTGCAACATTAGGCTGTAACATTTTGCACCCTCTGAAGTGAGAACATGTCACATGGATGCTTTGTAGTTCCAGCAACTTAGCTATGTAGTGTTGTTAGCTTGTAGTTCATTGTCTCATCACATCCAACAAGTATGTGTGCAATATCGCTTCATTGCCATGTATGACAAAAAATGCTACAGCATCTTCTTATCTAACTTGCTACTTAAAATAATAATAATAATACATTTTATATACTGTGTCACAAGGAGATACTGGGCCACATGTAGACTACAGGTCTAACAAATATGTAAAAGTAAAGGTTAAACATTTAGGTAATGTAAAAGCTGAGAACTGGAAACTCCCTTCATGTAATCATGTAATGTAAAAACTGAGAGCTGGAAACTCACTTCATGCAATGGAGAGAGACAAAAATATGCCGGATGTGGATTCAGAAAAGCCTAACACCTTTGCAAGAGCCAAACAGAAACATTGAGCTGTAAATGAACCTTTTTCCTGTGGATGTGACTGGGAGCACAGAGTCCCCCCAGGCGGTAAAGTAGAACAAAGAACTTTGGAAGATATAAAAGTGGGAGATCTGTCCTATCAAGAGACAATCGGAACTCATTCAACCACTGACTCCTGAGTCTCGGATCGCAGCTGGAGGGGGGGGGGGGCAGAAGCCTGCCAGCCAGTCTGCTGAAGCAATGGACTGAGAGAAGGAACTTTGCTTTCTGACTAACTTAAGGACTGGTGCCCAACCTTGCCACATCTGGCTGAGAAGGAATTTTCTGTAAGGTAAGATTTTACGAAGAAGTGATTCCTGTTGTCTGCACATTGGGGGAACACAATCTGAGGATCCTGTGCCTTCAAGCGCTGTCGAACCCAGAGAGAGAGAAGAGTTTGTGAATGGGAAGTCTCTGGGAGTTTGGGAGGCAAAAGTATTGTCCCCTTTGCAGGACTGAATCAGTCAGAGAGAAAACTTGTTCAGGTGGGCCACAAGTGAGGGAAATTGAGTCACCCAACCCAGAAAAGTGGGGTAGTGAACCCCAACCCTGTGACATACTGCTTGGAGCGCATCACAATACCTACACAATAAAATACAATCCATTTAAAAGCAATTTTAAGAGGAAGAAATGAAAGAAGAAATAAAATCCATTAGTGAATCCCTTAAAAGCACCTGGAGGATAAAAAGTCTGTACCTGTCCATTGGGAAAGATTGAAACAATAGACCATTATGTAATGCAAAGTTCAAATTTTGATGACATAAGGAAATCCTTGTTATATATACCCTCTTTGGAAAAGTATTCCTCATTTCAACATGCAGGAGAAACTAACTTGGCTTTTCCAAAGTGATGATCCAACCAAGGCATTATAAGCAAGTTGGCTGTTTTTGCCTATAAGGCTGAGTTAATCAGAGAAAAGTATCCACTGACTCTCATATCCTAACATGTTATTTTATATGTAGATGTATTTATCTTGTGTTTTATATTATTTATTTTGTATTTTATGTTTATTTATGTTGAAGGCCAGGATGAGAGCCAGTTCCCAATAAACTTGATTAATTGATTGATTGAATGTTTTTTTAAAGGTGAGGAGGGTGGAGCTGAGATTAATATCTTGAGGAAGCAAGTGGCACACTGAGGGACACGCCACAGCAAAAGACGGATTGTCTCCTGACTTCTATCCTGCTCCCTCCAGCCTCACGGCACCTCGGGGCAGCTCACAAAACATTTTAAAACAATATATTAAAAATACATAAAAGGGTTACTAAAACAATAAAAACAACAGTAAAAAGAAGTAAAACCACTGGCAAAAAAACCCAGCCTCATTCCCCCCTCCCCCAAAGGCCCGGACGAACAGCCAGGTCTTATAGGCCCGACGAAAGGCCAACAGGCTGGGAGCCAAGCAAGCTTCCTCTGGGAGGGAGTTCCACAGCCGTGGTGCAGCCACTGAGAACGCCCTCTCCATCATGGGCCCCCCGATTCACCCGGGAGACCTCCAGGAAGGCACCGTTCGTAGACCACCCTTGATAGACCATCACCTCCGATGCCCTACCCACCAACATGACCTCCATCTTATCAGGATTCAGCTTCAGTCTGCTCTGCCTCATCCAGTCATTCACTGCTAGCAAGCACTGGGAAAACACCAAGACTGCAGGACGTGGGTTCATCGAAAAAGAGAGGTAACGCTGGGTGTCATCAGCATACTGGTGGCAATGCACATCAAACCGTCTCACGACCTCACCCAGAGGTTGCATATAGATAATAGAAGTGGAGACAGAATTGAACCTTGCGGTATGCCGCAAGCGAGATTCCGGGGACCAGATGTTTTTCCCCCAGCACCACCCGCTGGCTTCTTCCTGAGAGGAATGAATAGACCGATCCTAAGCCAGTCCCATCCACACACCCCAGGGTCTGCAACCGTCTCAAAAGCAACCCATGGTCCACCGTATCAAATGCTGTCGCGAGATCTAATAGGACCAAGAGTGCTGAATGTCATAAATCCATCTTCCGGCGGAGATCGTCTACCAAGGCCACCAACGCAGTCTCGGTGCCATATCCTGGATGAAAACCTGATTGAAAAGGGTTCAGAAAACCGATGCTATCCAGATGGCCCTGGAGCTACTGGGCCACCACCCGTTTAATAACCTTCCCTAAAAAGGGAAGGTTAGAGACAGGTTGGTAGCTGGCGAGGGAATCCACGTCTAATGATGGGGTTTTTTTTAACAGGGGCCGCACCACCGCCTCCTTGAGGCAGTCCAACACCCTGCCCTCCTGAAGGGAGGCATTGATCACTCCCGCCAACACCAGTCCCAAAGTCTTCCTGGAGGCTTTCACCAACCAGGACGGGCATGGATCTAGTTTACAAAAAGCAGCCCTAACAGACCCCACAACCTCCTCAGCATCAGCCGGCATCACTTCCTGAAACTGATCCCACAAAAATGGACCAGATCCTCGGCTCTCCTTCTTCTGCATCAATCCCAGCCCCAAAATCGTGCTGGATTCGAGCAATCTTATCTGCAAAGTAGTTTACAAACTTGGGAAACTTAAGGCGTGATGGTTGGATCCCCAAACAGCAGGTGATATGAGCACAGATAGTCGTCAGGGCAAGGCTCAAAGAGCAGGTCTCACATATAACAAGCACCTCCATTGTTTAGGGCCACTAAATCGGACTATCATCCTAAATTCAATCCACCATTCTATAGGCAGCCAATGTAGAATACACAAGGACAAGCAGTAAGCAGTCATGCTGCTGCACTCGGAAGAAGCTGCAAATGATGGAGAAGCACCCCTGGGAGCCCATAAAAGAAGGAATTACAAAATTCAACTCTGGTGGTCACCAAGGGATGGGTCAGCTTGGGATAAATACGGGTGTAGTTTACACAGATTTTTTCAGCATAGCTGAAAAAAAAATCTTTGAACTATGTCCAGTACCTGAAATTTCCTGGAAAGACCATGTTTGAAAATGGCACCCAAGTTCTTTACCTGGCCCACTACATCCACCTACCCCCACCACCAGAATGCAGCGGCCTGAGGGAGGAAAGGGCATCCTTGTATTGGCTGCCCCTCCCCACTAGTATCACCTCAGTCTTCCCTGGATTGAGCTGAATTAGCCATACTTAAACTTTTTGTCTGTGACCCCATCTTGAGAGGTGAAGGGACTTGACTAGAGATGAAACAGGCACTTATTTTAGTACCCACAGGTAATACCTGCATTTTCAGGAAATGCATCAGGTACTTGATGGGTTACCCAGATACCGATAAGGTAGCCAGAAACCCCAAAGGTTGGTAAATTCTGGCACTGTTTTTTTATTTTCTAATTGCCAATCAGTATATCGGGCTGGAAAACCAAAACAATCGGGACCAAAATTTTAAAAAATCAAGACTAGAATTAAACTTTTCGGGACCAGAACACTTTCTGAGATGGAAAAATCAATAAATAGGTGTTGGAAGTAAAAATATCAGTAGTACTGAAGTAAAAAAATTGTGACCAGAAGTCAACATTCCAGGACAATCGGTACCTAAATTGGGTTGCAATCAGGTACTAATCAGTACTCAATGTTGTTGGGTTAATTCAAGTATCGAAAATTCATCGGGTATACCCGTTTTTGCACATACTTGTTTCAGCTCTAGACTTGACCAAGGTCAAGTTTAATGTGAGGTCAAGAGCAGTATGTCAGAGAAGTGCTTTGACCCCCACCTAATCACTAGACTGCCCTACCTACCCATGGATAAGTATGTTTTCTCTCTAAATAAAACACCACTTTTTCTCTTTCCAAAGGTATGAGCAAAGCTTCAATTTAGTCAGGGCCCTGTAACGTGCGCCAGGCACAATTCAAATTACAGAGTAGAGCAGAATTTAAATTTCTGCCACAGCCAACAATAAAAATATTCCAAAGCCAAGGGGTATCTTATTTACTTAAATATTAATGGGGGTTACAATCAATGCAGTATATTGATTGTGTTATCCACATTAATATTAAACGGAATGAAATGCCTTCTGGTTTTGTATTTTTTCTGTATTTGTTTTTTACTGTAGAGTTGGTGGGAGCACTCAATTTCTTATAGCGCTGTCAGTACCTAAATGCACTATAGCAGGCCACAGGGAAAAAGAGGCATGAAGGAGGGATAGCTATAGTAACAATGGCTTTCGGAGGGGAGGGCATGAGAGGATACATCATGATACGAAATTTTACACAGCAAATCAAGATAAGTATTCTGTCTGCTTTATAGTGTTGAAGTCAAGAATAGATGCTGGGAGATCTGAGTCTTTGCCCAACCCCTTGGTCATATCATGCCTTTTTAGACGGATATATTATGGCCTATAGTCAAAGGTCACTGAAGTCCATGTGAGTTTTTTTGTCAACTTCACAGGACCTTTGGAAGCGGCCCTATCATCTGACACTGTTGGTAATGGTGTCAACTGAGTCAAGCCCTTCAATACCTGGGCCCTACTTATCTGCGGGACCGCCTCACTCCCATGTGCCCGTGCGACCCTTGAGATCGTCTGTGGGAGCCTTTTTGGAGGTTCCCCGGGTGAGGTGGGTGGCCACTGATGTTGGTGGCCACCCCTGTGCTGTGGAATTCGCTTCTGGAGGAGACTCGGTTGACCCCCACTCTCCTGCTATTAACAGCAGCAAGGTGACAAATAAAAGATTTACTGTGTGAGTCATCTACAGCAATTATCAAATTCTGTTGAATGTAGCTTTAAAAGTGGACCAGTGTTAACCATTTTTAAAATGTTTTTTAAACGCAGGCATAGAGATTCATAGAAAACATGTAATTTAATACAAATGTTAATTTAATTGTAACCAGTGATGGGTTTTTCTGTTGTTTCATATGCAGTACAATTCATCAAACTTTGTTCTTTTCTGTTTAACATATTTGTCAAACAAGAAGCAGTGAAATCATCTAAGCATTAAATCACATTGAGCCAGTGTTTTCTAGTGACATCTTGCCAAGATATACTTTTATATTCAGCTATCCAAAACAAAAAGCATTAGTTTAAAAATCCTTAGACAGAACCATTTCCCAAAACAAAAACTTTCCTCTTCAAAAACTTTTCACAAAATAAATTTTACCCTAACTTAAACTCCACAAGACATGAAAATTCATTACAATTTCAATTCAAAAAACATTTAACATACATTACAACAAAAATTAAATGCCAAAAAGCGTGGGAAACGTACACTTTTTATCTATATGGCATAACATACCTTTGACATTAACAGAACATATCTATTTAATTGATTACCATACATCCTTACTCTTACTGCTATTTACCACTAACTAAACTATTACATTATTTCTTTACAGGTCATTTATTATCATAAGTTGCCTACGAACTTTTTTTTCAAACTGCCTTTACTCTGTCCATTTGCGCAGAGTTGAATTGTATACAGTTGATTATATACAGTTCTCTGCACTGACATTGTCAACATTTCATCGTATAAAGTGTATACAATTTCTATACATATAAAGGACACAGTAAAGGCAGTTTGAAAAAAATGTCTAGGCAACTTATGACTATTGACCCACCCATCAGGTTTCCATTCCCCCGCCACGCCAGCTACAGAGGGGACAACAGCCACCATGAATTTACAGTCTTCATCCTGTACCTAGGACTTCATCCAGCCTAGGACAGCAACAGCATCAGAGGCAGCCCCAATGCCTAGCATGGGCAGCAAATATCTCCCCACAGGGAGATCTCTGCTAGGGAAGAAAGCAGGTCTTGTTCTACCTTGGGAAGATCTCCTTGTGTCTCCAAGCAGCTTTGCCCACTACTGTGCTTGCAGCTAATCAGCCCGTTTGTGAGCAGGAGGGTGCAGGGTACAAGACCAAATAAATAGATTTCCCCTTTTGGTATGACAGCAGAGAGAGAGAGAGAAAAAGCAGAGAGAAAAGGAAAGGTCAGGGAATAAACGTTCCTCATCTTTCAAACCCAGGGATTGCTAGAGTGGCTCTGCCAATGGTCCTAGGGGTAGTTTAGTTTTTTACTGGTGTAAAAGCAACCTGAAGTTCACAGCCAGACTATAGCCTCTAGGACACTTGCAGCAGATGCTAGCTCAAGGCTGCCTGGCAGGAGCCATGTCTTGATCGTTCAGGGAAGCAGCAGCAAATTAGACAGCCAGATTCATCTCCCTTTGGACTGGCACCCGAGAATGTGTCATTCTTTGCAACCTCGCTCTTGACAAGAAGGTGTCTAATGTTGTAATCCTTCCAACAAGAGCTTTTCTGCTCTGCCAGAAATAAAAAGAAGCCTGTTCCTCTGACTGAGGAATGCACCCCCACCACAGGCACATCTTGAATTGTTGTACTAGCCTGAATTTTGATGCCACTTAAATTATGCATTTTAAAAAATGAATGCTATAAAATCATTGCAGAAAAATGGAAGGAAAACCCTATGTGCTTCTTTTTTTTTATTATTTCCTGGATCTGAGCTCACACAGAGACTGATTCTTGCACTGGAAGTAAAAGAGGCAGAACTGCCCTCAGGAGCTTTATACATATGTCTGTAAATCTGATCTAGTTAGATCTTGGCTTTGCCTGTCTCTTGGTAAGGGTGGGGCTGCTAATTTAATGCTAAATGCTTTGTGCTCATCGTGATTTGCACAAACAAATGGGAAAGAAGCAATCCAGGTGAATTATAATGTCACCTCACCAGATCTTTGTGTCTCCTCGGTAGCAGAGTTGTTTACAGATTTGCTTATTTTTATGAAGAGGATATGAGGGTGAAATTTCATCAGATAGAATCTGTTTCTCTGTGAAGTGTGCACAGCAGCACCAGGCTTGGGCAAAAGGATTCCCTGTTGGAGGGGGCAGTGGGTGGTCCCCCACTTCCCCCTCCATCAGGGCACTCTTCCCCCTCCCCCTTGGCAAGCCCCCAGGCCAGACCCCTCCTTGTGTACACAGCACAGCAGGAGAAACCCCGTCAGGAGGCACCTTCTAAAACCCCAAAGCCACTATGCCAAGCTGTGTGTGAGGGGAAAGAGTGGATGCACTGAATTGCACAATGACTCAAGTAGCGGGAATTGCGTTCACATGGAGCAAGCATGAATTGTGCCCCTCCTGGCTCAAAGGTTTGGGGGAGGCTTCCTGGGAGACATGGGGAGACATCTCAGGAAACCTCCCATAAGGGGTGGGTGGGTGTTAGCCTGCTCCACATCTAAACCTCCCACAGTCTTTGGCAGGCTTTTCTCTTGCCTCCCAGTTCCCTCCTTTCGTTCCCTTCCCGTCGGGGCAGGGATAGGAAGTGGCGGCGGTGATTTAAACTTCCCTCAGGTGCCTGGGGGAGGCTTAGGCACTGAGCAGGTTGGGGAGCCGTTTGCAGGTGAGAGTGTGGTTCCAAGCACTTTCTCTCTTCCCCCCCCCCCCCCCAGTTCTGCAGAGGGGCTTGGGCAGTTCAGGAGGTGCTGACTTGCCCTGGAGAGGGGAGAGCAGAGTTTTCCCTCCTTTCCCCTTTCCTGTGTGCAGGGCAGCAGCTCCTGGGGCCCCCATGTGTTTGCTGGCTTGCAGAGCTGTTCATAAGTGAGCATGAAGAATGTTCTTCCAGCACACCTGGGGGAGTGGTCACCGGCAGCAGAATCTCGGGAGGTGCCGGCTCCCTCGAAGGTTTTGAAGGAGCTGCCTGCCCATGTGGCTCAGGCTGCTGCCGCAGCAGAATAAACCTCCCAGCTGCAGCGGCTGTGCGTGCCCTACCCAAGAGCAATCCCATCAGCAGCACATCTCAGGAGGTACTGGTTCCCTCCTGGGTGCAGCAGCAGGGTCGGGGAGCTGCCATGCCAGGCTGAGACTCAGGAGCCTGTGTTGACAGAAGCAAAGGAGTGGAAGGGAGGTGGGGGTGAGTCCCTCTGCTCCCTTCTCTTCATGCTGCAGTGCTCAAGCTCACCATCGAGCTTACTCCTCTGCCCAACGGGCATGGGCACCTCTACTGCGCATGCGCGAGCCAGCAGAACTGATTTTTAAATTTCTAATAACTTGATTTTGGCTACACCAAGCCTCTCGGACTCCAGAAGCACTTGATGTAGATCTCACACTACAAGGTGTTGAAGTCTCTGGACTCAACTCTTCCAGGAGAACGAAATACCTGCTTCCCCAACTTTACCTTTCCTTTTCATCCAACCCAGACCCAGCAGTGTTGGTGCTTACTTAGTGTTTGGCGGCTGTGGGGGACTGGATGAGGGTTAAACAACCAAGGCTGAATCCTGACAAGACGGAGGTGATGTTAGCGAGGAAGGCGGTAGAGTTGGCATCCCCCCCCCCAATCATTTATGGGGTTCGTCCCCTGCTAGCTCCCCCGGTTCACAGTCTGGGTGTACTTCTTGATTCCCAGCTCTGTCTGGATGTCCGGGTGGAGGCTGTGGCGAGGAGTACTTTTTGCCAATTACATCTGGTGTAGCAGCTTCAACCATATATCTCAGACTCCAACTTGGACACTATCATCCATGCTTTCGTCACTTCAAGATTGGACTATTGTAACATGCTGTATATGGGGCTACTCATGGTAATGGTTTGGAGACTGCAGCTGGTGCAGAATGTGGCAGCCCGCCTCTTTACGAGGGCAGGCCACCGGGAGCATATTACACCAGTGCTCCATTCTCTGCACTGGCTGCCTATAGTCTTCTGGGCCTGATTCTGTTGCAGCACCACCTAGTGGCAAACCCCCTTTGTCCAACCGGCTTTCAGTGACTTCAGTGCTGCACATGAACTTCCAACTACATAGCACCCAACGAGGACCACATCTGCGTTTGATATGTATGCAACATTTATTGATAGGATAGCAAGCAGTATTGATGGTACAATAGGCAATGAGTGTCTCACTAACAATGAGTGTCTCACTGATCAGATCCACCATCAGAGTCCTTTGATGCTGGTGCACATGACTAGCAGGCGGTAGAACTGAGAGTAGTCAGCTGCCACACCTTCTCTGTCATGCTTTTTATACGCCTTAGTTGTTTCAGCCTACTTGAACACCTGACCGTTACTGACCAATCGAGTCCAGGCCCTCCATTTTTGGCATCCCAAAGCGTGATTTTTCGGTCGGATCACCTGACTAGACTTGACCAATCCAGGCTTGGTCCATCCTTCTTGGTAACCCGAGGCAGAATTCTAAAGTCAGCCCACCTATAGCACCTCCTTAATCTTCTTTGTCCTTCTTATCTTTAATGGTAAAGCCTGAATCCATAGCTACTCCCTGGTACCCAGTGCATTCTTGCTTTGGTTGCCAAGTCAATATGGATGTCTGCTAGCTTCTTTACTTTGCTTGGCCAAAGTTTCTTATAAACTGCTTAAAAGCAAAATACCTTTATGAATGTGTCTTTTTACCATGTGAATGTGCTCATTGCTATTTTCTATGTGTGTTCGTATATAAGTGTTCTGGATCAACTAAAATCAAATGATATATGTATTTTGATCTGGTTTTCTACTAAGTAAAATACTGTGTGTGTGTGTGTGTGTTCTCCTTTCTGTCTTTTTCCTAGCTGGGTGTTCTAGTAAAGGATTTTGGAGTAATGGTAATCTGACCTCACTTGTTTGAGCACCCCAATATTTGAATGTGAAGGAGTGTAATCTAAAGGTGTATCTAGAACACAGCTATACTGTTGCCAGAAACCTTTTTGGGGTGCTCATGAATTAGCAACATCGTTGGGCGAGACACCCAAACATTTTCTGTTATCTGTTCTGGTACTGGTTGGGGAGATATACTTGTTTTGTCTCTATGTGTTTATTTCAGAGCAAGCTGGCCTGTCAAGTTTTGATAGCTTGTTATCTTGTTATTCAGTACCAGCTGAGAACCACCCTGTTTGTGTTGCTAGATTTTGTCTTCAACTGCAAGTTTGAACCCTTATGCAATATTTTCCAATCCTGCTTTTAGCACCTGTTTTTCTGGCTAACAATGATCACCCGAACTGCTGACCTCAACAGACAGTGGTCATGGCTGTCATCCCTATATCAACTCAAGGTGTTGGTACTTACCTATAAAGCCCTAAATGGCTTGGGTCCTACCTACCTGCCTCACTTCCCAGGCTCTAGATCAACCCCTGCGGTCAACCAGGGGCACCTTTCTTGAAGTCCCACAGGTATTCCGGGCAAGTGATGATGGAGAGGGCGTTCTCGGTGGCCACACCGCGACTCTGGAACTCCCTCCCGGCAGAGACCTGGGTGGCCCCACACCTCCCCTCCTTTCAACAAAGGTGTAAGGCCTGGCTATTCTGCCAGGTGTTTGGCAAGGGAGATGGGTGGGGGAGTGGGTTTGGATGGGTGGGTCGTGTTTATTTACCTCCAGTGTTTTACTGTGTTTTATGGTGTGTTTTTTAATAAATTGTAAGCTGTCCCAAACTGCCTGTGGCAGGAGGGGTGGGGTATTAAATTTTTTAAATAAATAAATAAATAAATAAATAAATATCCATGGTTCAAAATTGTCGGGACTCGGTGCATTTTAACCACCAGCAATTAACTTTCAGATCCTTATAACCTTTTATTTTCTGGCTGGATCTTCTTCAAATTTTGCATGTATGATGGCCCTCACAAGTATAAGTCATCAATAATTTTTCAGACCTGTAGCTCAAGTGGTTTCCTCAATATCAGGGCTTCAGCAGTCCCCCATTTGTAATGGGAGAGTGGTTCTGCCTTTAAGTAGCAGCCTGAAAATTTGTAGAAAAATTGTGTGATAGAAACATCTTACCTGCAATTAGGAATGGGCGAACAGAACAGAGTTCGGAAATTTGGTTCGATTTGAAAATCGAGATTGATTCGGAAGTTCGGTTCGATCAACCGAACTATTCGAGTTCGGTCCGAACTTCTGAACACAGTTCGGAAATTCAAACCCCATTGAACTAATTGGAATATTATCTTATAGGGATGGGCTAACAGAACTGAGTTAGGAAGTTCGGTTCGAAAATCGAGTTCGTTTCAGAGGTTCGGATCGGTCGACTGAACTGGTCACGTTCAGTCCGAACTTCTGAACCGTGTTCGCCCATCCCTACTTGCAATAGATTTTGTGTGGGAGATGTCAGATTGCCTACTAAACCAGAACCAGTTGGGTTCTAAGATCCAAATTCCCAAAATGACACTGGGTCAGATGCTAACATGCTCAGCATCTACAACAGGATAGATATTCCAAACCTCAGCTTCTGTTTAGGCACCAGCGCTAGGGCTGAATTACTGGCTATTTTGGGGGTCTGTCTAAATGTAAATTGAGCTCTTTTCAATATCTGGCCTGCCAATTCCAAACAAGTCCTTTTGCCATTTGCTTTCTGAGCCCTTGGCTTATACTCTATTCATGTTTTCAAACTTCCATTTGCAGATTTGGGGGCTAATTAATTTTGTTTAGTGAAAGACAAGTCTTGCATATTAATGTGATGCAGGCACTTTAAAAGAAGAATCTGTGACTTGGGAGAAAATCATAAGAGTTGGCAATGCTGGTTCTGAGCACTTTATGAGTGGAACCATCCTAGGATATTCCTGCTGACAACCCCCACCCCCCCAGGGCCCGCAGCTGCCTCAGCAGCAACCCATGGTCAACTGTATCAAATGCTGCCAAGACATCCAACAGGACGAGTAATGTTGAACTTTCCAAATCATCCCTCGGCAGAGGTCATCCACCAAGTCCACCAATGCAGTCTCGGTGCCATATCCTGGTCAAAATCCCGATTGAAAAGGAACCAGGAAACCAATGCCATTCAGATGGCACTGGCATTGCTGGGCCACCACCCATTCAATAACCTTCCCTAAAACGGGGAGGTTAGAGACAAGCCGATAGCTAGTGAGTGCATCAACATCTAAAGATGGTTTCTTAAGCAGGGGCCACACCACTGCCTCTTTGAGGCAGTTCGGCACCCAGCCCTCCTGAAGGGAGGCATTGATCACCAGCACCGGCCCCAATATCTCCTTAGCAGCTTTCACCAACCAGGACAGGCAAGGATCTAATTCACAAAAGGTGGCCCTAACAGCCCCCAGCGCCCCCTCGGCATCGGCCGGTGTCACTTCCTGAAACTGATCCCACAAAGATGGACCAGACGGGGCATCCATAATCCCCAGTTCTCCCTCTACTGTGTCAATCCCGACCTCGAAATCGTGCTGGATCCGAGCTATCTTATCTGCGAAGTAGTTCACAAATTCCTCACAGCAGGCTTGGGAATCCTCCCCCTCCAAGTGGAGGGAGGCCAGATTGACCAGACCCCTCACCACCTGGAGGAGCTCCGCTAGATGCGACTTTGCAGCAGCTAAGAGGGTGGCAAAGAATGCCTTCTTTGCCATCCTCACGGCCACAGCATAGGACTGCAAATGGGCCCGATGCCGTAGCCAATCGAATTCAGCACAAGAGCGGCGCCAGCGTCGGTCTAGATGCCGCCCCTCCCACTTCATACACCTCAACCCCTCAGTAAACCAAGGGGTCCTACGGTGGCTAAGCGGTGGCAGCAGATGCCTGGGAGCCACCCGATTGATGGTCTTCTCCAGCAAGGCATTCCAAGCTAGGATGAGACCATCAGGCGAGCAGCCATCAAGGTCTAAGGACACTTCCCCCAGGGCTGCTTGGAACCGCTGCGGTTCCATCAGCCTCCAGGGGCAGACCAACCTAATGGATCCCCCCCACTTTCTGGGGGCTGTCATGCGATAGGAGTCTGACCTGCAGGAGGTAATGATCCATCCATGACAAGGGTATAGAACTCACTTCCCCCACTACTGGATCACCTACCTCAAGGCTGGAGAAGAACACCAAGTCGAGTATATGCCCCATCTCATGCGTAGGGCCCCTAACCATCTGAGACAGGCCCATGGTTGAGATGGCAGCCATGAACTCATGCTCCGCACCCATAAGGCCAGCATCGGCGTGAATGTTGAGGTCCCCCAGGACCAAGACCCTTGGGAGGAGCGATCCCTGCAGTCCACCGGGGGCGGTGGTCCCCCATGTAAGGTCCCCCATGTAAGTCAGAGGGCCACAATGGAGAGGGCATTCTCGGTGGCCGGGCCGCGGTTGTGGAACTCCCTCCTGGAGGAAGCTCGCCTGGCCCCAAGCCCGTTGGCCTTTTGATGTGTATGTAAGACTTGGCTGTTCGCCCAGGCCTTCAGAGGAGAGGGTGGGGTGGGGTTTTTTAGTGATATTTTTAAACTGTTGGGGGTATGATTTATTGTTGTTTTTATTGTTGTTGTATTTTAGAATATTGTATGCCTCCCCGAGATGCCGTACGCATGAGGGGGTGGCTAACCAATTGAAAGAAAGAAAAAGAGAAAGAAAGAAAGAAAGACCACCTCCAACTCCAGGGATGCTGCTGGGCAAGAAGGAGCACGGTACACCAGCAACACTCCAATTCTGTGTCTGGCCAGTTCAAACACAAGATGGAAGGCCACGATCCCTGGAATTGACTGCACCGGATACCTCCTAGCATCCAAGACTCCTTAGAAACCATAGCAACACCGCCCCCCCAAGCCAGAGCTGGTGGTGCACGGAGTACCCTGCCAGAACGGGGTCTGCCAAAATCAGACCCGCCTCCCCGTCCAGCCAGGTCTCCATGAAACATTTGATATCCGCAGCCTGATCCAGGATTAACTCCCGGATCACTGATGACCTGTTGACCATGGATCTTGCATTCAACAACAGAACTCCAGACCTAAGGGGCCTCAGACCTTGATCTATTCCCCCCCCCCCC
>QEPC01004333.1:3720658-3738985 GCA_003113815.1 Sphenodon punctatus | reverse complement strand
CCCCCCCCCCGTTACTTTCACTTTCCCAGCCCCAGTTTGTGTTTTCTTTGTAGCCTTTGTTTGTACCCCTGGACAGTTGGGGAATCCCGGCTTAAGGCCATTGAGCTAATTCCCCCCTGAAGTTAAGGAACGGTAGATATTGGGTGGCTCTGTCCCCAGTAGCTACGAGGGGGAGAGGGTTCCTATCAACACAAGCTTACTTTCCCTTCCCTCGCATTTATTTGTGTTATTCCCTTCATGTATGTTATTGGAGCATTTCTCTCTCTCTCTCTCCTCCCTCACTGAACCAACACCAGAACACAACACCCCCCTTTTCCCTACAATCCCTGCAAGCCGCTTGTGTTTTCCCCTTGTTAAATCCCACCAGCCAGACTGGGGCTGTGTTTCTTCGTGTTATATAAGGACAAAGAGTTATCACTCAACGAAGAAGAGGAAGAAGAAGAAGAAGAAGAAACACTTGCTTTTTATCTTCTCTGAATTATTGAAGAGTTTAAAATGTCAGGTTTTGACTGGTTTTTTGGATAACCACACACATATTGCACTCACTCACTCCCGCACCTCCCCCCCATCCATATGAACTTTATAGGAGGGGTTTTGTTTTTGGGGTTTTTTTGCAAATTCATTTGTGTGCCAATTTATTGAGTCATTGCTTCAGTCAGGCTGTATTAGTGGAACCGAGAGCACCAACAGGAACACTGTGACTTTATCACTATTTTCTTCTCCATGTTGTTATTTGTACGTGAAACCTTTCTCCTCTTGAGCTGAGATAGGAAATGTTGTGCTGCATCTAATCTTTTGTGGAGCAACACCAGACATCTAAGAACTGCTGAAAAGAAAAAACATTTGGCGTGGGGAGGGGGTGGGACGGGGAGAGTCTGTTTCCTGGATACATGCTTAAGTCATGTGTAACAAGACATAGGCTTGCGCTGTGAGATAGCAGTAGAAAAGGGCTTAAAATATTTCTTTAGATGCAGCTGGATAGCTGTTAGGCATGGCTACTCAGACATATAACTTTAAAGTGACAAAAGAAACAAAGTTTCAACTTTCACAACACACAAAGTTCACCTTTACTTGTTCTGGGGCTGCAGAAAAACACCTGTGCCACCGAATTCTTAAAAGCCTACACAAAAAGGAAAAAAGGTTTCACAAATAGCACAGGTAGAAAAAAGTTTATTAGCCATACCATTGTGTACCAGACATGACTGAAAGAAAAAAAAGTTAACACTAAGTTTACTTGTCTCCTGGACCTTTAACTTACTACCCCAGGCAGCCCCTTTATCTGTTTGACCCTTTATCCCATAGCTTGCATGGAGAAATCAACATACAGGGTACATAGGAGGCAGGGATGGGACACTGAATGGAATTCTAGATTCGGATCTGTTACAGATTTGGATTTTTTAATTTTTTTTAAAAAAATGTTTTGGTGGGTTTTTTTGCAGATTCATATTACAAATCCAAATTAAAACAACAAATTTTTAAAGCATTGCTCATGTGCAAAATGGCCACCACCCTCAACCAGTCTATTGCCATCATTTTGGTTAAGGGCAGTGCAGCAGCCATTTTGCGCATAGCAATGCATTTTTAATATACTTATTATTTTTAATACAGATCTGTAATACGAATCTGTAATCGGTGTGGCAGTTTTGGATTAATCCATAACTGTCATTTTACGACAGTTCTGGATTAGTTTGAATCCAGACCATAATGTCCATCCCCAGTACGTAGTGCTAATGGTTCACAGATACCATTCTTCAATTGCATTCAAGGGCATAGCTAAACTAATGGACAAGTGGTGCAACAGCACCATGGTCCATGAGCCCATTCTCTTGGATGCAGCTGCATCCCCTGCTGCTGTGAAGGGAATCACTCCAACCCTTTCCAACCTAGCTACATCTTTGGTTGCAGATGTGTGCCACTGTACTTTCCATTTTCTCTTACTATCATAAAATCTGTGGGTGCGCACCACAGTGAAACCAGTATAAACAGCAAAAATATTTTCACTTTGTCTGAAGTGACAAAGCACTATGGTGTCATGTGACTGCACTATGGTGTCATGTGGCTGGTTTGTTTCTTCTACGTCATCTTCCAAGCTCAGATGGTTCTCGGTTGTTTCCCGCTACCTCCTACCCCTTTCTTTCAGCTTTTCCCTATCATACTAGCAGGAAGAGCTAAGTAGAAGGTCTTTTTTTTTTTTTTTAAACAAGAGACAGACCCATGCATGCACACACAGATCTGCTGTGTGTGCATGCATGGGTGCCACCTGTGTAACTGCCATGGTGGGTGTGCTCCCATGACCCACCCATCTCCACCCATCACCCACACAGGGACCAATTGGCAAAAAGGCCAGTGGCCTTGTGGGTGTAGATGGGTGGAGGTGAGTGGAGATGAGTGTGTGCCAGTCTGCACCCTCGTCCCATCCATCGCCCCCACAGAAATGCTCCATCCACCCTATTTAAAGTATAGCTTTGTCTACCTCTATACACCAAGTAGTAGCTGTGGGGACATGTTATTAGTTAAACTGATGTCTTCTAGACGTAAAAGATTAAATCTTTCCTAATCCTCCAATTGTCAGCAACGTTAAATGCTACAAGGGCTGCTTAAGTGATATTAGCTCTGATTTATTTCATTGATTTTGAACCAGATAATGATTGTTATTATTGTTATCTATACTTTGATAGTGTATATCGTGAAATTGTGGTGTTTGTATTTTGTATTTGATGCTAAGACCTAGCTAGGTCACAGCAAAATAAAAATGTTATTATTATTATTAGTTCAGACCAAAGCAGGAGTTCCCAAACCATTGGTCATGACCTCAAATGAGGTTGCCCTTTTGCTAAATGAAGCCCCTGTAAGACTGGATCTGTGCAAGAAAATATGCAAATTTTCTAATGTTTGAGGTCCCAAGGATTTTGTTTTAGTTTTAGTTTATTTTAGTTTGTCTCTTAATAGAGTCACAGCCTGAAAACCTTTGAGAACCACTGGGCTAAAGATTGTGAATGATTAAATATCTCAAAGAGGGTTCCTTAATCTTATTATTCAGATAATGCATTAAGAAGTAGGGCAAAATCTCAACATTGAGAAAATGCAACCACCTTTCCACCCTCTGCATGTATGCTCCCTAAAAGTGAGAATGGAAAAGATTAGGTCCTCTCCTGTCAATATACTTAACTGCCACAAAGAGGTTAGGAGGCAGCTGCTGTCTTTGGCTTCTGGACTGCAAGTCAAGGACCCAATTTGAGGAGGTGGCACAGGGACGTAGAGCCTCTCATTAGACATAAATAGGGTTAACTTTCCTCTGGGTTTTTCATTGATCATCTCCAGGCAAGGTTCTTATTTCCCCAAGTTATCCAGGGTGCTGCTAGTTTTTTGGCGGGGAGGGGTTGCAAAAAGTGGGACCATGTCACAAGAAGTGGAGCAAAGGGGGCTCTTCTGCCCTTTTCAGACATGCTCCCAATCCCTGTGGGATGTTGGGGCTGTATTCGATGCAGTTGTACAGCTAATTTCTGTCTCAATTACACCCGACTTCATTTCAGTAGGGTTTCTTGTTTTTAATTTTTAATGAAACTTCATCTTGTAGCAATGGTGTACGGGGGTGGGGGTGAAATAAACACAAGAAAATGCTATTCAATTTTAGGGCATTTAAAATGCAGAGATACAAAATGGGGAATAAAGTTTTGAGAGCTGCATATATAAAATGAATATATACATGCTGAACACCATAAAATATATTTTCTAAACAAAAAACAATGTGTTAAACTATTAACCAAAAAAAAAAATGGTTATAAATAATTTAAGTGAAAACCAAGGTAGCATTGCTGATGGAAGCCTATTTGTCTTATACACAGTGTGATAAATTAAAGAAAGATAGGCTGGTCAAGGTTTATCCCCCTCCACAATGGAAACAAAAAATGGATACATAAAATTAGCCAGTAACTTTCAAAGTAGGAACAGATAAAGAAAGAAATGCAAGGAACAAGGAGGTTAAATATGCACCTACTGTGAATTCTAAAGAGGTTTTCAAAAAACTGCATAACAAATAAAACATCTATTAAGTCTGGAAAGGAGGTTTTAATCAAGCCGTAGGCAAATTTAAAAGGCAGCAGACATACACCTAACATTAATGAAGACTAATAATCTAACTTAGCAACAACACTCTACAAAACCTAATGACTATCACAAGCAATGAGAATATGATCCACTTGGAAATTTTAAAATCCTCAAGACAAGATTAAGCATACCACTCAAGAGCTCACAATACCCACTGGAATATATACTTTTGTAATACTGCAAGTTGTACAAAAGAATGCATAATGTCATCTTAAATTTCTGATGCTACGCCTGTGTCTTTAACCAGATAAATTAATAGCAAACAGTTGGTGCATAAATTAATTTTTAGCAAAATTCAACTGTTTGCAAAGGAGGCAATAAAAGATCATTAGTAGTAGAGCAATGACAAACAAGAAGCTATTAAAAGTACACTGTGGAATGAGATTAAAATGCTCACTGGGACAAAGTAATTCATCCACATATACAAAAAATTAAGAGATCATCAATAAAAAGAATAGGAACAAGTTTTCAAACAGAAAGAGTCTCTCTCCCCTGACCCACATTGAGTAACCTCTCTTGTATCTTATATTATATTAATTATTATTATTATTATTATTATTATTATTAAGCACTTGTATAGCACCAGCTGTGTACCTGGCACATTACAGAACAATGAGATGGACACAGTCCCTGCCTACGGCTTACAATCTAAAAGACTCGGAGGGAGGAGACAAGAAGAGGGGGCATAGGGAGAGACAAGGGACAAAACATTCAAGCAGATGCGAAGTCTCAGGTGCACGTGATTGGCTTGGTTGCAGTCAGGGGGAGGCCAGACAGTAAATGTTGAGAGAAAAGTTCTAGCAAGCATCGGGAAAGGCGGCGAGGAAGAGGTGGGTTTTGAGGATGAATTTGAAGGAGCAGAGGGAGGGGGCAAGGCGGATGTAGGCAGGGAGGGAGTTCAGGCATGGGGGGCAGTGAGGGAGAAGGGACTAAGGTGGTTAGGGGAGCAGGGGAGACGAGGGAGAGCGAGGGGGCAGAGGAGGAGCAGAGAGTGCGTACAGAAGTGTGTAAGGAGATAAGGGCTGAGAGGTAAGGGGGAGCCAGGTTGTGAAGGGCTTTGTAAATAAATACCAGGAGTTTGTGAAGGATGCGTTGGGGGAGGGGGAGATAGTGAAGAGAGGAGAGGAGAGACTGCAAGTGGTCGAAGCGACGGGCTGAGTGGATGACCCTAGCAGTGGAGTTTGGGATGGATATCAGGGGGGAAAGATTAGAGCAGGGGAGGCCAGCAAGGAGGAGGTTGCAGTAGTCAAGGCGGGAGATGACCATAGCATGAACAAGGGTTTTGGCTGAGGAGACAGAGAGAAAGAGATGAATCCGAGCAATGTTATAGAGGGCAAAATGACAGGACTTGGCAACAGAGTCGATGTAAGGTTTAAAGGAAAGGTGAGTATCAAAGATGAATCCCAAGCTACGGGGTTGGGGAACAGGATGGATGGTGACATCAATAAGGATGGATAGAGAAGAGGGGGAGGAAGGAAAGATAAGGAGTTCAGTCTTAGCCATGTTGAGCTTGAGTTGGCATTGGGAAATCCAGGCGGAGGTATCAGAGAGACAGTTGATGAAGTGAGCTTGGACAGAAGGAGAGGGGTGGTGGTGGAGAGATAGAGTTGAGTGTCGTCAGCGTAAAGATGATAGTGGAAGCCGTCGGAGGCAATGAGTTTGCCCAGGAACAGGGTGTAGATAGAGAAGAGGAGAGGGCCCAGGACAGAGCCTTGGGGAACCCCTACCGAGAGGGGGAGGGAGGAGGAGGTGGAATTGGGAAGAGACACATTGAAGCAGCTGTCAGAGAGGTAGGAGGAGAACCAGTCAAGGACAAAGCCGCAGAAGCCCAGGGAGCGAAGAGAGTTCAATAGGAGTGAGTGGTCGACAGTGTCAAAGGCAGCAGAGAGGTCAAGGAGGACAAGAATGGAGTAGAGACGCTTAGATTTAGTGACAAGCAGATCATTGGTAATCTTGGCAAGGGCAGTTTCAGTGGAGTGAAGGGGGCGGAAGCCAGATTGGTCCTTTCTACTTATATCTTGGTCCTTTTTCCACTTGCATCAATAAATTTTGCAAGGAAGAGCAAACACTCAATTCAGGGTAGATATTCTTGGGTTAGATAAAAAAAAGTGCCCTATATTTGGAAAAAAAACAAATAAGTAGTACAGATTACTTATAGGATTCAATAGATCATTGCTCATTTTGCATACTGGATTTCCATTCAAGTCAATGGGGATTTTTGCATGATTAAGATAGGCCAATTAGATTCTTAACTAGCACCAGTAAATTGCCATTTAGGTACAACAAACAGAATTTAGAATAAAATCAAGCAGACTGCTCATCTACCTATTAAAGAAAAAAGCCTCTAGAGTCCTGAAAAAAAAATACAGCTTCCTAAAAATTTACAAAAGAAAGAGGATAATCAATAGCAGATTTTGTGGACGGTATTTGCCACATTTTATCAGACTATATTCAGAAGGATTTTTTTTTTAAAAAAATAAATCTATAACAGACAGGCTTTTAAAAAAAATAATTTAAAAATTACATAGCATTCCCATGGTAAGCAAAGATCAAGTGGAATTCTTAATAGTCTCTGTTGGCTTGTGAGATGCAGAGCAAACCATAAAGATGCTAAGAACAATAAAGTTGTGGGCCAAGATGGGTACATCAGGAAATTTTACCAACAAGTTTAAAAAATGTTTCTCCTAGCGTAACAGATGCCATGAATAATGTCCTAGAAACAAAAATATTCCCTAGTTAATGATGACTGAGCCATCAGCTCAGTCAAAGCAAAGTAAGACAAGGAAAATAATATATGTATTTTGTATTTATTGTAGATTGATCACTGCTGAATAGTGACTTGGGAATTCCACACATCAAAACCAAGGCAGTTGTCTTACTGTGGATTAAAGGAGGCACAGAGAGATTAACTCAAGCAGATTGCTCTGAACAACCGTTGATCCTCTGTCCAAGGACACTCTTGTACAGGATATGGCTAGGGATTCTTATAATCAATGTGCACACTAAGAGCGTGATCCAGCTATGTGCTGATAGATGGTTCTGGGGCCCCGGCAGTCTCAGTGCTGTATCCAGCTCCACTCCCTGATGGAAGTGGGAGGTAGAACAATGGGGCAGAGCTGCAGGTAGGAGGAAAGGCGGGGACCGCCTGGAGTCCCTAGAGCCACTGCACCCCTGCCCGGCCACCCCCTGAGACACCCAGAGCATGAGAGCCTGGTTCCACGTGTGACCCGGCTCATACCACAGCACATGAATATAGCGGGAGAGGGGCAGGGTCTTGCAGAAGACTGTCCAGGGTTCTCTCACCCTGGCTGTCTCAGGGACTGGCTGGCTGGGGTTGCAGTGGCTTCAGGAACTCCAGGCAACCGGTGCCTGTATCCCCTTGGCTGCGCAGGCCTTACTCCTGCTCCAAGCAGGAGTAAGGCCATGCTGGAGCCCCTTTTCAATTTGCCGGGGGGGGGGGCTGTCCCTTGGTGGTGTTCCCCCAGCCCTGGTGGGGCATGCCCAAGGGGTGGGGAAACCCCTCTGCGGGCTGTGCCTCCTTCTCTAACATTGGTCCGGGGGCTGTGGTCACCACTCCATCGGAGGGAGTTTGGCCATCTGGCCAGCGGAACCCTGCTTCCACCGGCACTCGCACCTGCCTGCTCCCAGCGGCTTGCTGCTCCTTGGCCCTACCACCAGAGCAAGGCCCCTTGTGCTGGCAGTACGCCTGAGCTGGATCACAGTCTAAAGTTTTAAAGAAGTGAGGTAGGTTGTACTTCGGTAACTATACCCTATATTTGGAAAAACAAGATGTATACAGATTACTTATAGGATACAATAGATCATAGCTAATTTTGTTTACTGGATTTCCTTTTTTGGCTTCCATATTGGAAACAGAAATATTGCCCTGAAATTTTCATTTGAGCTGGTGCTCAAAAATCAAATCAGTCCCTGGGAACACTCCAACTAAGAAAAGGAAAGGGAAGAGGGGAAAGCAGTGAGATGGGAGGAGGGAGGGTGTGGAGAGGATGCAAGGCAAGAACCAGCTTCTGGCAGATCACTCCTCTCCCCAAATTTCAATCAAGAGGACAATGGATAGTTCAGGTAGTGAGATCCACCAGACTGTCCACCAAAGTGTAAGCCAGCCCACTCCCAGCTCAGTTTGCTCAGGGAGCACATGATGAAACAAATTAACTTGTTGACTGAGGCCATTGATTGAACAGTTCCCAGGTATCTGCTTCCGGAATGCCTATGACATGGGTCCCCTTGGTTTACAGCGACCCCACGCTGGATGAAGCGGGAAGGACAGTGGTTGGAGCGATGGTGGCGCCAGAGTCGTGCTGAAGCCGACCGATTGCGACATAAAACTAGTTTAAAAGCTTATGCTGTGGCAGTGCAGGCAGCAAAGAACGAGTTCTTTGCTGCCCTCATAGCATCTGCAAAGTCATGTCCAGCGGAGTTTTTCTGGGCAGTGCAGCGGCTTGTCAGTTCGGCCTCTCTCTGCCTGGAACTGGAATCTTCCAGTGCCCGTTGTGAGATGTCTGGTGACTTTTTTGTGGATAAAATCATTCAGATTCACTGCAACTTCGATGCTGCTCTTATAACAGTAGGTGAACCTGAGGGGGTGGAGGACCCGCCTTGTCCGATTTCATGAGATCAATTTCAGTGGGTGTCACCCGCTGATGTGGCAGAGGTACTTGGGACTGTAAGAGCCACCTGTTTTGAATTACATCCATGCTTGTCCTGGCTGGTCAAGGGCCTGCTGGGAGACATTAGGGCTGTTGCTGGTGGGGTTTGTCAATGCCTCCCTTAGGGAGGGTGTGGTGCCAAGCCGCCTCAAAGAAGCGGTGGTGAGGCCCCTGCTCAAGAAACCATCTCTTGACATTGACTCCCCGGCCAGCTATCGGCCAGTCTCTAACCTTCCCTTTTTAGGGAAGGTTATTGAACGGGTGGTGGCTAGGCAGCTTCAGGGGCATCTGAATGTGGTCAGTTTCCTTGATCCCTCACAGTTTGGTTTTCCCCCTGAGTTTGGCATGGAGGCTGCACTTGTGGCTTTGGTTGATGACCTGCGCCATGAATTAGACCAGGGCAGATCTTCTATTTTAATTCTATTAGATCTGTTGGCTGCATTTGATACCATTGACCACGAGATGTTGGTGGCTCAGCTGCGGGACTGGGCTGGGGTGGGCGAAATTGTTCTTGAATGGTTTCACTCATTCCTGGCCAGGAAAACTCTGTGTGGTTCTCAGGGAATGTACGTCATCTCCCGAGCACCTCACGTGTGGAGTCCCTCAGAGTTCTAGTCTGTCCCCCCTCCTGTTGAATGTGTATATGCAGCCTTTGGGTAAGGTTGTGAGAGGGTTCGGCATGTGTTGTCATCAGTACGCCGATGATACACAACTTTAACTCTCTTTTTCTGTAGACCCAGACCTGGCAGTCTCGGTGCTCACCCAGTACTTGGCAGCTCTGGGGGACTGGATGAGGGCGAGCTGTCTGAAGTTGAATCCCGACAAGACGGAGGTGATGTTGGTGGGTCATGCTGGGGGGTGGTGGCCCCCATCATCGATGGGGTCTTCTCCCCCTATGGCCACACAGGTCCGTAGCCTGGGGGTGCTCCTTGACTCACAGCTCCGCGAGCACATTACACTGGTGCTCCGTTCTCTGCACTGGCTGCCTATTATCTTCTGGGTCCAATTCAAGGTGCTGGTAATGACCTACAGAGCCCTAAACAGCCTGAGCCTGGCTTACCTGTGAGACCACCTCAGGCCCCAGATTGCATTGTGGCCCCTGCAGTCGGCCGGGGATGCCCGCCTTGAAGTCCCCTGGGTTGCCCAGGTGGCAATGATTGGGAGGGTGTTCTCAGTGGCTGCTCCTAGGTTGTGAAACTCCCTTCTGACGGAGGCCTGCCTGGCCCCAGACCTCCCCTCTTTCCATAGACAGTGTAAGACATGGCTGTTCTGCCGGGCCTTTGGAGAGGGAGACGGGTAGGGTGGGGTTGGGAAGGGGAATTCTGCCCCTTTTCTTTCTTTTTATCCTTTTAAATGTTTTAATTATATTTTATGTGTTTTATTGATGCCCGTAAGCCGCCCCGAGCTGCTCTCGAGCAGGAGGGGGCAGGGCATCAAACTAGTAAAATAAATAAAATAAAATAAAATAAAATAGCCTGCCTTTTCTAGTTCCTTTCCTTCAAAACTCCAAAATCCTCACCCTTTCAAAAATCCTTAATGTAATTTAAAATTGCATTACATACTAGGGTGACAAGCACAACACACAGTAAGCACTCAATATTATAATTTCTATGTATCTCCCTCACAGAGATGCACTTTCATTTGCTTTATTAATCAAATCATTGGTTGCCACATTTTACCTCAGCACCCTGAATTTTAGCCATGGATGAAGTGATTACTGGTCAAGTACAGGCCACTATCCTAAATCCATTTATTTGTAAGTCCCATTGAAATCAATGAGACTTACTCATGAGTGTGTTTAGGACTGCACCCTCAGTGTGACACTCCCCCAAATAGGGTATTCCTACTTGAGTTACTCTTCTAAGAATTCCTTGTTAATTTTTTCATAGGATATTATTTATTAATTTATTTATACAAACATTTATATCTCGCACCCTCCTGCACACTGACAGCTCAGAGCGGCGCACAACGTAAAAAACAATAAACAATAAAACCATTAAAAACACTACAATATATTAAAATATACATCATAAAAAATTTTTAAATTTCAGCAGCAGCCAAGGCAAATAAAACCCCTCCCCCTATCCCCCACCCCTTTCCCCAAAGGCCCGGCGGAACAAACAGGTCTTACAATATCTGCGGAAAGAGGGGAGGTCTGGGGACAAACGGGCCTCCAACAGAAGGGAGTTCCACAGCCGAGGTGCAGCCACCAAGAATGCCCTCTCTGCCGTCACCAACCAGCATACCCAGAGGACTTTGAGTCGGGCGCCCCCGGCCGACCGCATGGGCCGTGAAATGACCCGTGGCCTGAGGTGGTCTTGCAGGTAAGCAGGACCCAAGTCATTTAGGGCTTTATTGGTCATTACCAACATCTTGAATTGGACCCGGAAAACAATAGGCAGCCAGTGCAGAATACAGAGCACAGGTGTAATGTGCTTGCGGCGGCCCATCTCCATTAGGAGGCGGGCAGCTGCATTCTGCACCAGCTGCAACCTCCGGACCATTGTCAAGGGTAGCCCCACATAGAGCGTGTTACAGTAGTCCAGTCAAGAGGTAATGAAGGTATGGATGATGATGGGGATTGTAGTCATTATTATTATTATTATTATTAACAAACATTTATATAGCACCAGCAGTGTACCTGGCACTTTACAAAGTAATAAAATAGACACGGTCCCTGCCCCTAGGGCTTACAATCTGAGAGACAGGAGCTGGGGGAGAGACTTAGGAAGGGGAACAGAGGGAGAGACAAGGGGTCTAACATTCATGAAGATGCGAGGTCTCAAGTGCACGTACTTGGCTTGGTTACGATGAGAATGACAGCAGGCAGGTCCATGTTGCAAGGATAAGGGTAAACCGATCGTAGGTATAGGAATAGTGGCTCAGCAGGATAAAGAGTCAGACAGAGCAGAGCAAAAGAGGTGAGTTTTAAGGAGAGATTTGAAGGTATGAAGGGAGGGTGCAAGGCGGATGTGGAGAGGGAGGGAGTTCCAGGCATGGGGGGCAGCAAGTGAGAAGGGACGAAGGCGCTTAGGGGAGCAGGGAAGGCGTGGAAGTGTGAGAGAAGGGACAGAGGAGGAGCGAAGTGCACGGACTGGAGTATGGAGGGCAATAAGTGCAGAGAGGTAGGGGGGAGCAAGGTTGTGAAGAGCTTTATCGGTGAAGACTAGGAGCTTGAGAACACAGTAATTTTTAATTGTCACTGCCTTACTGAATTGCTGCTTAGGAGTCTTGCCACAGTCGTGTTGACTGGGTTTCCCATATTGCTTCCATGAAGCTTTGACGAATAAATCTAACCTTTAGAGAATGCAATGGTTGAACTTTACTTCTCTAAAACAGTTAGCATCCAAAAGGATGAGTCATTACTGCCAGGCTTTCATGAATATCATCACTGGAGAGCAGCTAATCACAGTACAGAGGAAGAAACTCTATAAGAGTTTGCTCAGGTTTCTCCCACTGGTTTGAGGAGAGACTGATGGGAATTAATTCATACTAGCTTCCTCCTCCCTCAAGATTTGGATCCTCTTCGTTGAAGTCATCTCTCATCTTCCGCACTTATATTGCATTGCTTTTCAGGAGGAAGCCTGGGACTCATTGTTTGTTTATAATTGAGATTCTTCACGTTGAGAGGTGCTTTGTGAGTTTAAGATATTAAACTCCTACAGATAAGAAATTACTTGCTAGTACATCATGGATGGAACAGGATATAACAAAAATTGTCCCCTACAGAAAAATATCTATCAAAAACAAAAAGCAGAAGGCTTTGTACAAATAAAGTAGATAAACAACCAGCTTTCAATGAAAAGACAAGTTAATACAGAACAAAAAATGAAAGAGAGATGTATCAACAAATATCTCCAAAACTAGAATGATACATTAGATTTGAGTACACCACAAACTCCCTGACCAGATGGAATGTCCAATCAGCACAACACAAAACCCAACAATTTGATTCATATAACCACAATGAAAAAAAACCCAAGAAAACAAAAAGATTCGGAAATCAAAGCCAAAAAAATTCTATTTCTAATTGAAAACCCCTATATGCAATTATCATTAGTGGTGTGCTAGACTCATCGTGTTTTCCATTCTTCCCATAGCAGCCTTCTCCCAAATAACCTGTTTTGAGCAAGTGACACTCATTTCTCCAGCAATAGTGCCCTGAGAGTTTGATTTAGTTAAAGACATAGCAGTTGATGTAAGCTCTTGGTTCACATACGTATTGTCGTAGAATATATCAGGTGACTTCCTCATGCAGTATATGGTGTACAAAAAAAGGGAGAAGGGCAGTGAGAAGAAAAAGCTCTCCCTCCAAAAGAGAAAAAAAGGAGGAAGATATTTCTTACAAAGAATTAATTATTTGGCATTTCTATGACCATTTCCAAAGGAACCTCCAACGAATCAACACAAACATGACTTTCCATATTCCCCTCTTGTATAAGGTCCCATGGGTCTTGAACCCCCCTCAGTCCCAGACCTCTGGTGCCACTGCCTAGACATGACCTTGGTCCTGTTTCTCCTACTAGTGGCTCCCTGTGTTTTTCTTCCAGCCCTTGCCTGAACTACATGCTTCCCAGGTGTTCCCTATGAATTCTAGCCTTGCCTCTCAGCTTCCTGATTGGGTATGTGCTAGGGGTGTGCATGTCGTTTTCGTTATTACAATAGCGATACGAAAACTATAATTTTCATTTTTGTTATTGCAATAACAAAAACAATAACGATAATGATAATGATAACAATAATGACAATGTTGTTATCATTGTTATTATTAGTGGTGTGGCAGTTGGGTTTTGGAGGGATGGGGGGGGAGGAGCAGCAAACAGGTTTGAACTCTTTAACTGTGCCTGTGTTGGGAGGCGTGAGCAGCTCAGCAGTATCTGATGAATGTATCGTTGGCAGCGCAAGCAGGCCCCAGCAGTCTCATGGCACTCTCATGGCAGTCTGTGATTGCGCAATGCCTGCTGCCTCCCACAACCAAACAGGGGGACTCTGGGGGAAGGCACCGCAACCCTTTATAATGGGAGGGCCAGGCTTTTTCTCTCTGTTGTGTGAGAGCTCTGCTTGTCAGGTTACGTTTACAGAACTGTGGTGCTTGCACACAAGCACCTCATTGTATTACCAATACCTTTCCTTCATCATACCCTACATTATCATTTTACCTTCTCCCTTTCCCTGCCCTTCTCTCCCCTGTACATTATATATAGATTAGATACTAGGTAGTATAGATTAGATATAGATATATATTATAGACATATAGATTAGATTATAATAGTTATATAGATAATTGATTAGATAATAGTTTTCCTTTCCCCTTCCCAGATCTCCCTTAGATTTAGATAGATATTAGTTGTACACAGGAATCGATAACGATACCGATACCAAAAATAAAATCTTTGTTTGAAACAGTACCAATAACAACAACAACAACAAAAATGACATTTTTAATAAGGAAAACAAAAAGACAAAACTACATGGGGGCTTGGTGCACAACCCTGCTATGTGCCAACGTAAAAGGAATGCAGGTACCAGCAGGAAACTGACCAGGGTAACTCCTACTCCTTCCCTGGGACTTGCTCCCTCACACTTCATGCCTTAGTTCCCATGTATCTGATCGTCTCTCTGTTCCCTTCCTCCCTTGTGCTCTAGTTCCAGCCTCCCTTATCTTCTAGTCCCTGTCTTCTAGTCCTAGTTTCCAGCTCCCCCCTGCCTTTAGTATCCTGGCTCTCTTGTGCCTAGACCCTAGTTTGATTATCCCTCTACCAAGTCCCTTTATCCTTGGCTTCCTTATTCCCTGGTTCCTGTACCCTCGGTGTGCTTCCCTTAGAACCTTAATGATGAACTATTCTCTCCTGGATATCATAGATCTATGAGGAGTTTGCTCCCCTTGACCTTGGGGAATGACTATGGGGTTTTCCTCCCTTCTTTTTGTTCCTAGTTCCTTTGCCAGCCCCCAGGCCCTTCAATTCTCCCTTCATCCTTTCCCCTAACTTCCCCCTATCTGCACCCTTGTGGCTCTCTAGTTCCCTGTCCACCTACGTCCCCAATACCTCACACCAGGGGTCCTTGACATCTTGAGTCCCATTTTGGGGCTTCCTCAACTTCCTTTTTT
Organism: Sphenodon punctatus; assembly: GCA_003113815.1. Taxonomy (NCBI): domain Eukaryota; kingdom Metazoa; phylum Chordata; class Lepidosauria; order Sphenodontia; family Sphenodontidae; genus Sphenodon; species Sphenodon punctatus. The sequence continues at coordinate 3,724,102 of QEPC01004333.1, read as the reverse complement.
CTAGCCCTCAGGAAATGTTAGATAAGAGGGACCTGCCCACATATAAACTCTGAAAATGTTGCTGTTCTCACACATCTTCTACTTATTTAGTAAGGAAATGGGGACTACTAGTAATCCATGTTCACTGTGTTTTCCCCATTGGTGTCAATGGGGGGAAGGCAGCAAACACAGGTCCCTGCATATACCCCTTTGCATTCTTCTGATGAAGAACATACTCTTGGTAAATAGGGTATTTTCTTACATCCACAACATCAAACAAAATAATCATCTCTAGGAACTACATCCTGGTTCCTGTGCAAAGAGGTCACATATGCAATGCACCAGAGATGTGAATTGTGAACAACATGCCCCACTGTGTCTAATCCCCAGAATTAGGGATGTGCGAACGTGGTTCAGGAGTTCTGGCCGAACTTGGTCTGTTCAGATGACCAAACCAAATGTTCGAACTCAACATTCGAACCCCTGAACAGTTCAGCCATGGTCGGACGCGTTTGGATGGGAAAAACATGACTGGCAGGCCCAGGGAGGAGGGGGGGGCACCTGAGGAGCAGACTTCCTGGTGCCAGGAGTGGAGAGGCTTGGAATAGCAGCCTGCCTACCAATCATTATCCCTCTTTTCCTCGGACCACTGGCTTCGCAGTCTGTGATTGGCATGGGACTGGAGTGCACGGAGCCAATGGGGCCTGTGGAAAGGCGGGAGCAGCAAGTAACAAAAGTCATTGCCCTCCCCACTTCCCAATCCATCTGAGCTAGCCACTGATCCTTTCAGCAGCATTTCCAGAAGTGTCCCTCTCCCAGCAGTTTGCTTTCCTAACAATCCATTGCCATCCTCCTCCTATTTCATCCATTCCCACACATTTACCTCCCTAGCTTCATTTATTTACCTTAGATTAGATAGATTCAGGAGTTATTTTTATTTTTTTTACCACTCCCTGTGTTCTTCCTCCCTCCCCTCTCCATTGAATCCTTTCCCTCTACCTCTATATATTCCATCCCTGATTCCCTTCTCCTGTTTTTGGATTTATTTTATTTATTTATTTATTTATTTATTTTATTCCATTTATATGCCGCCCCATGCCTATGGCATCTCAGGGCGACTTCCAACATAAAAAATACAAGTTATCAAAATATAAAAAAAAATATAAAAATCTACACAAATTTAAAACAATTTTAAAATACCCCCATATAAAAATTTAACCCACCCTCCCCTCCCCACCGCCGAAGGGCTGGGAGAACAGCCATGTCTTTCAGGCCCGATGGAAGGCCAGCAGACTCGGAGCCAGTCATGCTTCCTCTGGGAGGGAGTTCCACAGCTGGGGTCCAGCCACCGAGAACGCCCTCTCCATTGTAGCCCCCTGATTTATGCAGGGGACCTCCAAGAAGGCGACCCCGGTGGACTGGAGAGTCCGTCCTGAGTCATGGAGGGTGAGGCGGTCCCTGAGGTATCCAGGTCCAAGACCGTACAGGGCCTTATAGATCGACGTCAACACCTTGAACCTGGTTCAGCACATTACAGGCAGCCAGCACAGCACATGGAGCACTGGTGTTATGTGCTCTCATCGGCCTGTCCCGGTTAGGAGACGGGCCGCCGCATCTTGCACTAGCTGCGATCTCCGGGCCAGCATCAAGGGAAGCCCCATGTTGAGCACGTTACAGTAGTCCAGCCTTGAGGTGATGAAGGCATGGATCAAAGTGGCCAGGTCAGGTCTGGAGATATCCGGGCGCAGCCTCCGCACCAGATACTGCTGGCAGAAAGCCACCTGCGCCACCACATACAGACAGAGACCCGCGTCCAATAATACCCCGAGACTCCAAACCTGCTGAGCGATGGAGGGGCGCACCCCCTCCACAAGAGGGTGTACCACCTCCCCAGCCCAGCCCACCACCATCACCTGCATTTTATTGGGATTGAGCCTCAGTCTGCTCTGCCATAGCCAACTCGCCACGGCCTCCAAACACTGAGATAGCACGGAGATGGCAGGGCCTGGGTCAGCTGACAAAGAGAGGTAAAGCTGGGTATCATCAGCTTTATTTAGAGTAGGATTAGATTGATTTAGGCTTCATTTCAGTTTTGTACACCCCCCCTCCGTTTTCTTTGTGTTCCCCCCCACCATCCCATTATATAGATAGATAGATATTAGATTTTATAGTAGATATTTGTAGGAGTTAGCTTAGTTATAGAGATAGTGTTTAGTGATTTAGTTTTAATATTTAGTGTGTTTGTAGGACTAGACCTTTGTATAGTTATTCATATTAGATAGTATTAAATTTAGTTGCATAGGTTTTAAAATAGTTAATAAGCAGTTAGAGTTAGTGTAGTATCATATATATACATAACATTTTTGAAGAAATATATATAACATTTATATATATAACATTAATTATACACACACACACATATATCTAACTGCTTATATATATATATATATAATAAACAAACAAACAAACATTTGTGAGGAACATTTTACATTTATATATATATATAACATTTGTGAGGAAAAATGGAGAAGGGAAGCCAGAGAGGCCGGTCTGCTGCCCGTAAGGCAGGCAATGGGGCACGTGGCAGAGGTAGCGGCTGTGCCAGTGGAGTGGCAGCAGGCATAAGCAGCAGCCTGAGCCCATCACCATGCCCCATGTTTCCCAGCACTACTGGCACTAGGGGGGTGGTTAGGCGTCACCTCCTGGCAGCGTCCTCCACTACCACACAGGGCACTGGAATGCTTACAGTGCAGGAGGTTGCGGCTGTCTCATCTGCAACTGCAGGTGCAGGTGATTCAGGGGCCGAAGTTCCTCAGGGGCTACCATTGTCCCCCATTGTAGAGGTGATCCCCCCCACACCAGTCCAGGGCTGGCAGATCCCACCCCAGCTGCTAGAGCCAGGGTCTGATCTCCGAGCAATGGCAGCAGGGAGCGGAGCAGCAGCTATAGGGGGCAGAGGGAGAGTGCTTCTCAGAGTGGCAGCAGCATGGTGGGCAGTCTATCAGTGATTGGGGACAGTGAGGCAGACAGCAGTTCTGTGGAGGCGGTACCTGGTGCTGAGCCGATGGCTGTCCCTCCACGAGCTGTGTTGCCAGTGCCACCATGTTCTGCCCCGGCTCCCAGCAGTGCATCACCCGGTGCAGGCCAGAAGGCAGGAGGGGGCAAAAAATCCTCGGTCTGGGCATATTTTATGTTGGTGCGGGCGGATGATCCCAGGGAGGTGCAGTGCAGTTTGTGCCAGAAGGTGGTGAAAGGCAGGTGCTTACCAACCTTGGCACAACTGCCATGGCGAGGCACCTCAAGGAATGCCACAGCACTGTGCTGCTAAGCGAGCAGGCAGGGGCAGTGGATGCCAGTGGGTTCCAGACCACAGTGGCTAGACATCCGCCTGCATCAGCATGGAAGCATCCTGCTCCAACACCGGCCTCTAGCAGCAAGATCAGTATTCCTGCTGGGGGGGGGGGG
>QEPC01004333.1:3696602-3714019 GCA_003113815.1 Sphenodon punctatus | reverse complement strand
GAGCTCCGCAAGGTAAGCAAGCACTGAACTTTAGTAGGGGTGATCCCTGGGGGGTTGGGGGGGTGTTAAACACCCCCCCAGGGATCGGGTCATACTTACCGACGGCTGCGGGGATGCCGCGGCCGCTGGTGCTGGGGGGTGGGCTCAGTCTTTTTTTAAACAAAAATCCAGGCTGGGCAGGGAGGTGTCCCCCCTTCCACCCGCGCAGCCTGGGAGGGGGGAGGAATTAATTGTAGACTATTTATTTCATTGATTTCAATGGGGACACAGTGCCCCATTGAACTCAATGAAATAAAACCAGTACCGGTATACTGGATTTAAACCGGGAATCCGGTTCTTTGAGAACCGGGAACCGGTAAATCCGGTAGCCGGTAATGGGCCCAGGGTCCCACCTCTAGCATCTAGGCAGCATCGGTTTCCTAGACCCTTTTCAATCGGGGTTCGGTCCTGGCTATGGCACTGAGACAGTGTTGGTCGACTGGTCGACGATCTCCGCCAGGAGATCGATGCAGCATGTTCTACATTTCTTATCCTGCTAGATCTCTTGGCTGCTTTTGATACCATGGACCATGGGCTGCTGTTGAGACAGCTGCATGACCTGGGGGGTCTGGACGGGACTGTTCTTGAATGGTTCCATTCATTCCTCTCGGGGAGAAACCAGTGGGTGGTGTTGGGAGCTGAAACATCTTGCCCCCACACATTGTCCTGCAGAATTCCACAGGGTTCCATCCTGTCTCCATTAATATTTAATGTATATATGCAGTCCTTGGGGGAGGTCGTGAGAGGATTCGAGGTGCGATGTCACTAATATTCTAATGATACTTAGCTGTACCTCTCTTTTTCAGCTGACCCAGACCCTGCTGTTTCATTGTTTGGAGGCCGTGGCAGAGTGGATGTGGCAGAGCAGACTGAAGCTCAACCCCGATAAGATGGAGATGATGGTGGTGGGGAGAGCAAGGGAGGTGTCGGCCCCCCTGATTGGGGGGTGGAGGTTCACCCTCCTATAGCTCAGCAGGTTCAGAGTCTGGGGGTGATATTGGACTGAGATCTCCACCTGGATCGACAGGTGGAGGTGGTGGCGAGGGCCGCCTTCCACCAGTTATATCTGGTGCAGAGGCTGCGCCCATACGTCTCCGGGCCAGACCTGGCCTCCCTAATCCATGCCTTCATCACCTCGAGACTGGACTACTGCAATGTGCTCTACGTGGGGCTGCCCTTGTTCCTGGTCTGGAGGCTGCAGCTAGAGCAGAATGTGATGGCCCGGCTCCTGATGGGGACGGGTCATCAGGAGCACAGAACACCTGTGCTCCGGACTCTGCACTGGTTGCCAATAGCATGCCAAACCAGGTTCAAGATATTGGTATTGATCTATAAGGCCCTTTACGGTCTCGGCCCCTCGTATCTCAGGGGACGCCTCACCCTCCGCACCCCAGAGTGGCTCTTCGGTCGCTGGGGGTGCCTTCTTGGAGGTCCCCCGTGTCAAGTGGGGGGGTACAATGGAGAGGGCATTCTCAGTGGCTGGGCCGCGTCTTTGGAATTCCCTCCTGAAGGAAGCTCGTCAACCCCAAGCCTTTTAACATTCCGGCAGACTTGTAAAACCTGGCTATCCACCCAGGCTTTTGGGGAGGTTTTTAGCTCTTCCCTACCCTATTTTCTATTTTCATTTATTTTTCCTAACCCTGTTTTAAATTGTGTGTTGTTTTTAAAAATTGTTTTATTGAATTGTTTTTATTGAATTGTATGTCACCCAGAGATGCCTAGGAGGCATAGGAGGCGACTAATAAATATTTAAAATAAATAAATTATATATTCTAACTCTGGTTCCCACTTCAGTCTCCTTTGGGTCAGCCACAATCACGGTTTTCCCACAAATGAATCTAACAAAAGTTTACAGATCAAAAAATACAGTTGCACCTTATGAAATCACTCTGGGTTGGTAGATTTTTGGTTTAAGACAGAAATATGATGAATTCATCTCCAAATCTTATAAATCCAAGTATGTAAACAGGATACTAGGCCAATTTCCAAATAACTTAGAATCAAATAAAGAAACATGTGTTTAGACACTGTGTTAATTGGGTGAAAATATATTTATAATTTATGGCTACAAGTGCTACACCGATTGCTATTATTCTTAACATAGTACCAGCAGTATATGCGAGTCTGTAAGTGGTATCCAGATCACTGTTCCAAAGCTTTCATGGTCCACATATACAGTATACCAGTCAAGAATGAGATGCAACAACAATAGGCTTCCTCAAGACCTCACTCTTTCCTTTAAATCACACCCTTGCTTTGCACGGTAAGGCAACAAGAGCTGCTCCCTTGTTTTCTAAATAAGCTGACAGAGATGTGACACATGGGTATTTTCAGACATGACATCCCCACCTGTGGCCACGCTTACCCCAGCATGGCCATGGGCGGTATCACATCTGCTCCCGCCCTGCCAGATGTTTACCACGGGCGGAAGCAGAAGTAACCCCATACTGTTACAGGGCTAACACAGGATGTGCACTGGGATCCTGGCCAGCGCATATCCCATGTTAAACCCTGCCACAGTCTGGGGTAGGCATCCTCAGATAGTGGTAGAGCGGTCCATCAGGTTTGATGGCCCGCTCCACCTAACTGTGGCATGTGGCCAGAGCAGTTCCGGGCTGGCGCAATGACCCAATAGGCTGCCGCACCCACCTGTCAGGGAGGAGGTGTGGCTGTGCTGTGGGAGGGGGGTAGGGCTGTGCAGACCTATGTCCGCACGTCCCTAGCCATGGGACCATTTGTTCAGTAGATGGGCAGACCCCTGCCTGGAGTGAGGTGGCTCACTAGACACCAAAAAGCAAAAATTCCAAAATGGAGCCTACCCTCAAACTCTAGATCACCCACACACAAAAAAGGGTGGCAGCATCCTTAAAAAAGGAAAATAAGCACTTGTAAAAGCAATATTTGTAATATCTTAAGCAAAAGGTAAACCTGAAATTACCCACATTGTAATCTCAGGCTTTCATTATACTATAAACTGCTTTAGATCTCTTCAAAAGAGATATGAACAGGGAAATACTACAACTACAACCTGTGCAGGTTGAAAACATGAGCATAGGAACGTTAAAATATAAATGCTAGAAACATAGATCCCATTTACATAGGAACAAGAACATGCACCTTGCTATTAGAGTATATTATTCAACGTAAGACATATAACATCTAATCATGTTTCTATTGTATTTTATATTATTGGTGCTGGACAGAGCTGTGTTTCTAACCATATATGCTGGTCTTTTTCAACAGCACTAGACAAACTACATGAATTTAGACAGCGGGTGAGTCTGTGAAAGAAAATGTATAAATAATCAGTTCAAAAAGAAAGAAAAGAATTTTATTTTAACAAATTATTTAGAAATTATTTTTTTTAGAAAAAATCCAGCCCAACCAAATTCCTCTATTGAGATGGAAACAAGAGGAATTAACTTCCAAAGCATTTAACAAACCAGTCAAGCTTACCTCCCAATCTTTCATACCCTCATATCCCCTTGTTATTTGCTTCAAAGCCTGTACAAAAAGAGTACAAAACCATATTTATATCCAACCTCCTCAGGGGAACGATAACAACAAACATGAGAGGAGGGGGAGCATGACCATGAATTATATACTGAATTATACATGTAAAAAACAAGACTCACCCTCTGTCAACAACCTCCACATTCCATGCTGATCCCTAGTTCTAACAGGCTTGGCATCAAACCTCCATCTACAGCTTCAAACCTATTATATACACTAAGGACAGATATTGCGGAGGGCTGCTTGCCTGGATTGCCACAACAATAAAGTGCACTCAAAGAAATTGACTTAGATATACCATATATGCAGGCAATCCAACTAGATTTTGTAGGGGGGAAATCCCTAATCTTTATAAATATTTATTTCCCCCCCCCCCTCCCCAAGGAAGAAAGGAGTTTACCCAGGATCCTGGGTCCCTCTTATGGAAAGTAAGTTAGAATATATATAACATCTGGTTCCACATGCAGTATATTTATGGCTGGAAAAATTTGAAATCAACCCCCCATATGTTGGATGTGAAAGTAAATTCAGAGGGGAAAAAATTATGGCACTTTCTGCACAATAACAATTGGAGGAAGTTAAATGGAGAACTCGCGTCAGATCACCCTGGACAGCTAACATTTAACTCGCATCAGGGCTCCAGCACAATAGATTACATGATGGTAGAGGAGGAATGTTGGTATTATTGCCTAGATTTCTACATGCAACCTAGACCAGAGAGTGATCATTTCCCCATAATAGCACAAATACGGCAAGAAAGGGGAAGGGTGATGGAGACACAAAACAATGAGATAATAATACAGAGGAGGGTGAAGTGGAGTGAAGAAACAGGGAAAAAGATAAAGGCAATATGCTCTAGACACTTAGAGGATTTAGAGCATACAATAAAAGTGGATAAGAGCCCTGAAAATATCTTGGAGGGTTACCAGAGATTACTGAACAACTTACAGACTGTGTTGACATCACCCCAAGGTAGTGGAACCAGATTAACATTCCACCAAGCATGGTTTGATAAAGAATGTTTAACCAAGAAAAAGAATTTGATCAACTATGAAGGAAATAAAAGATCTAGATGCGAAAGAATCTAGTGTTCAGATGAGACAGGCCAAACAAATACAAATGCCTCCTTGCCCAAAAGAAGCAAGCCATTCAGAAATTAGTTGTGTCAGCTTGAGGCAGGCAGCAGAAAGAAATGATACCCAAGCTTTTTGTAGAATCGTGGAGGGGAAAACTAGGAACAGAAATATACAACCAGATGCCCATATAACAGCAGTCGTCTGGGAAAGGAATTGCAGAGAGAAACTAGGGGCACCCACAGAAGTGGAAGTAGGACCTCAGCAAGAGGAGCCCCTCTCAGTAGAGAAGGGGGGCAAATACCCAACAGACTATGGTGTCTCAGAATAACATGTAATCCCATTTATAAAAAAACTGAGCCTCGGTAAGACACCTGGTCCGGATTTGCTACCAGCAGAACTGTTTAAATTAGATCCGAGGTTTGGGGCCCCAGTCCTGACGGAAGTACTGAATATCGCTATAGAACACAACAGCTTTCCTACATCCTGGAAGAATAACATCTTAGTCCCCATATACAAAAAAAGGAGATAGGGAAAATCCTGAGGCATATAGACCCATTAGTTTAATTGACTTACCATCTAAAATGTACGGGAAACATCTTCTAAGCCATATCCAGGATTGGTTGGCGGGCGAGGGCATCTTGAGAGAAGAACAAGCGGGATTCCAGCACGGGTACTCATGTATGGACCAATGTTTCTCACTCTACTATCCCCTTTAAAAATACACATATAACAAACAACCAGTATATGTAGCGTTTATAGACTTACAAGGGGCATTTGACACAATAGACAGGTAGAAACTGTGGTACAAGCTTGGAAGAATGGGGATGGACCCTAAGCTGTTAAAATTAATTCAAGCCTATTATAGTGATATTAAGACAAGAATAAGATATGGGGTAAAGGTTGAACTTACTGATTTGTTTCATACAGAAAATGGAGTAAAGCAGGGTTGTGTGATTGTCCCAACTCTCTTTAACCTCTTTATAAATGACCTGACACCAAGGTTACACAGTAAGTCTCATCATCACCCGAAGACAACAGGGGGTGAGATTTACTCACTCCTCTATGCGGATGATATGGCCCTTATATCCCTAACTAAAATTGGACTACAACAAATGTTAGAAATAATAAAAATATATGCAGAAGAAAATGCCTTAAAAATCAATGTGTCAAAGTCAAAAGTAGTGACTTTTGGAACAAATAAGGCTCAAGGATGGGTAACTGGTAGAGAAAAGCTGGAGGTGGTGGGCTCATTTACTTACTTGGGAGTCACCTTCAACAAATCTCTAACATGGACTGACCATGCACATAGGGCAAAACTGAAGGTGGCACAGGCTGCCAGCGGGATTTGGCCCTTTTATAATCGCAGTGGGAAACACCCATGTATGGAAGCTTTGAAGGTGGCTGAAGTAAAGTTAGATGCAATCCTTTTGTATGGGATCGAGCTGTGGGGGTTGGACTCAGTGGTCCGAAAAGCTGTGGAGATAGCGCAGGCTTCTTTTATGAAGAAAATATTAGTGGTCCAAAGGTCCACCCCTTGTGCTCTTGTCAGGATAGAAGTGGGTGTCTCAAATGTAGGGACCAAAGCAAAACAGATGGCTTTATCCTACTGGTTAAAGATCAGGTCCCTTTCCCTGATCCACATCCCCAAGAAAATATATCTGGAAATGCTGGAACTCTCAAAAGGGCGGAAAACTTGAGTGGAAGAAGTAAAAGGGGAAATAGAAAGACTAGGGCTAGGTTCCCTCTGCGAAGTCCCGGACCAGATATTCCCAATAACAGATAAAGTTCTTATATTAAACCATTTGGCCGATATCTCCCTGCAGGAGGACAGGGCAAAGGTGGAAAAACTGAGACATCTTGTTAAATCAATATACTTTCCCCTTAGAAGCTTCAGCAGAGTATTTGGGAATGCCACAGTACTATCTGAGGCAGGCAATTACTAAGATGAGGTTCTCCCAATTAGAATCTAAGATGGAGGAGGGAAGGTGGGTTAAGATACCATTGGCTCAAAGGTGGTGTCCCTGTGATAGGGGAAGAGTAGAGAACATTTCCCATATGTTATGGGAGTGTACTCTTTACAAAGAAGAAAGTGGTTGTCCCCCCTAGCAACGGTAAAAGGAGGCAGGTCGGCACAGGAGAAAACGGCCAATGTATTTTATGACTCATCAACAGTCACAGTAACAGCACTTGCCAGGATTCTTTGCACAGCGCAGGGGAAGAGAAAGAGTCATTGGTGTGCAAAAAAAGTACTAGGTCCTGGGATTGACTGGTTTGGGAAAGCGTAACTAAGAATTGTATATTATACGTAACCATGATATCCAATCAGTTGGCGCTTTAGCAGCAAAACAGATTTTAAGGTGCAAATGGTGCTACATATCTTACAGTGGTCTAACCTCATATAGGCTGGTCTGAGAACATTGCAGGTCCAACCTTTAAATGGAAAATATTCACTTACCTATTTACAAATACAGACCAAGCTCAGCTGAAGCAAATCTCAGAAAGAGCAAGGTACCAGTGCTGTTTAGTGTGAGAGAGTAAGATCTGGCCATGTCCTAAGCATTGTTGAAACTGGACTGCCTTCCTTTAAATAAGATGTTAATGCCTATCATCAAAAACGTAGCTTTTTATTAGCTAGCTAGCTAGATGTGGTTTTTCATGTTATTTGTTTGTATCTTATGTTCAAATGTTGATTTTTGGCCAAAGGACATAAATAAATTACTTACTTACTATATATACGAATGGTTAATAATTAGGCCCACCTGGGCAAACTACACGATGCTGCTTTAAAAAAACAAGTGCTACCAATTAATGATGTTAGCAAACAGACCATAGGGTTCAAACTTAAAACCCAAATCTCTCTTGGTGATTCCTTTCACATAGTCCATATCAATATTTAGGTGTCATCTTGCAAACTCTCACTGAGATCTTTAATTGAGTGCAGTCAAGAGGAGAATACGGATGTTGGAAAATCCATCCTATATTGAGATCTTGCCTTTTCTTGTCTTCTCCTCCTCACTCCAAATTGCACTTCTCCAGTCCAGGTGTGTATAAATCTACACCATAATGCATACAAATTCCGACAGTAGGGGACTCCTAAGGATCAATGTGACCCCTCATAGTCTGTCATAAATAGCTAACCCCAGAATAAGTTAATGTCTAGAAGCATGATCAGATGTTATATATCTTATGTTGAATAATACACCCTAATAGCAAGGTGCATGTTCTTGTTCCTATGTAAATGGGATCTATGTTTGTCACACGCACACAAAAGGAGGCAACAGAGACAGTATTGGATTTTAAATGGCCACAACTTTATTAAGAACCAAATGCAGAACCTGATTGGAGAAAGAACCCAATTATCCTATCTGGGTGGTTTATGGGGTGAAGGGTTCTAATTCTGCCAAACTTTAAACGTGAACTTACCCTTCACCCCATCAGGCTCAGTGCCTCTAGCTCAAAGAATTTGAATGGAGATTCCAGTCCATTCCTAAATCTAGACTCCTTACGGTATTATGGTCCTAAGGCAGGGGCGACGGTTCCAGAATACCTCGGGACCTCACATATATCCGGCTAGTATGCCAGTCCCGCCACCCCTCAGAGTTGGGTGAGACCGTGAGTCGCTTATCCCTTGATCAGTTCCCTTATCTCTCCCCTCCCCTGAGGTGCCTGTGTCCTCATCCCAACCACTTGAGGCTGGAACAAATTCCTGAATGAGTCTTTTAATTTAATTTTGACACTGAACTTAATTTAACTTAATTTAATTAAGAGCAGCCAGGATACCTTGGCTTGCTCACCACCACCACCACCCCCCAGACAGGACAACTTACATCAACTTGAGCAATATATCTTTGATATTGCCAATATAAATGTCCACTCCTAAGTCAGAGAGATGAACACCATCTTCCCAATACAATTCAGGTTTCATCCAGTGAATGGCCTTATGCTCTAGCCTATCCCCTCCCCACTGATCAATAAATCTTTTTACCTCCCAGTTGACCCTTTTCCATGCCTTGTCCATGTTGCAGAGTAATAACTGATTCGCAATCAGTAAGGACAAATGCAGCTGAAGGTTTAAAAACAGAACTTTACTTAAGCTTTCTCAGGCACAGATCCTTAGTTACATCTAACTAGTAAGAAGACAAAATGGAGACTGAGACAATGAGAGAGAAGGGAAGAAGGAGTGGTTACACAAAGGAATTCAACTGCAAAACCCCATCTCCCTTCCATGTACACATAAACTTAGCAGCGCCATCTGGTGACTCTATAGTCAATTACTGTTCTTAATACAGCAGGCATTAACTTGTGGATGTTGCATATACCAACAGTCCACCCCCTTTGGATTCAAAGCCCTGGGCCACCTAATTTGTTGGATCAACTGGGTGAAGACCACACATGCCCATGGGAAAAGCTCCCTCAGCCTATCCCAATCCTGCCTTATCATAATAGATAAGTGCAAACCGGATCCCCGTGGAAAGTCATTCTCCCCCAAATGAATAAGAATGATATCAGGCCGTGACCTGCTACGCAAGCCCAAAACCATAGGCATCAGTTGGGCCCACAACGTGCCCTTTCTTCTGTTCCAAGTGATTTCCACTCTGGATCCAGTCTGAGCTGCAACCCCCAACTGGTCCGTCTGACTGTCTTTTCAGCCCAGTGAATGAAACTGTGCCCAAGGATCCAAATATTCTTCCTCATCATTTTCTGACCTGCCCCTGTAATAATATAGAGAAATAAACATCAACGTACATGCCAGACTCCCCCCCCCCCCCCCCCAGTAGAACTACCCTAATACAAGTAGGGGTTGCAGGGGCTTCCCTACTTCAAAAGTGGTCAAATGTAGGATTTAAAATCTCTAGTTTTAAAATCCTACCCACCTACCCACACCCTGAATATTAGTCTCTGAAAAACCGGCCACTGCAGCCAATGACACCGCCCCTATTCTAAAAGAGTGAGAGCCAAACAGATGACCAGGTCACCCCAATTCATCCAGACATCACCGCATCACTGCCACAAATGGATACCTAGTCAGTGGCAACCCAGAGTCATGCATAAACAGTGGTCCTTCACCAAGTACCCTGCCATGCATGTACACCCCCATGTTTCTCACAGGGCAAACATCCCTTCCCCCTGACCGATGCAGGGTAATAACAGATCCTTGACTTTTTTGGTCAGTCTTTGACCCTCTCAGGTGAATTCAAACCACACCCTCATGCATAGTAACATCCGAAGACTGAAGAGCCCATCCTGACTGGTCGAAGCGCGAGTTAACAAGCAGCTCACTTACCCATAGCGCTCCAAAGAAAGTTAGGCTAAAAGCGGCCCTAAACAACAAGACCTCACTTTCGTTAGCACAAACCTGGACTAACTTTGAACCCATCTCCGTGGGGATAAAGGAAGGTGAGTATCCACCGTACTGGGCTCCTGCCTATGCCAGGATTCCAACATAGCTTTTAGTATAGGCGACTGCGTCACCTCCGGAAAGTCTGCCAATTTGCCCATAAAGGCCAACACCGCCCACTTTCCTGCGATTGTACTGGGGGTCAAACTTTTACCCTGCAGATGCAGGCAAACCTGAAGAAGTGGGATAGGGAAGCTAGTAAACCAACCCTTGTCGCTCGCAAATCGAGCAAATTCCCTGTGTTGTGGCTCATATGCCACCCATGTAGAAGGGACAACTGAGCCCGTCAATGTCCTGAATAGCTCTAGTCTCCAAGGTTCCAAAGCACCGCTGGGACAAACTACTGCGTTCGACTTGCCCAGGGGGCAAGGTCCCAAAAACGCTGCATCTGAAACTAAGAAAGGGCATCATCAATTTCATTATTAATACCTGGGACATGCCTAGCAGAAAATAAAATGTTATGACTCAGACATGTTCACACAAACACCCTCACCAAACGCATGACTCAATAATAATAATAATAATAATTAATAGGTCAGAGTATTATTATTATTAATTTATTATTATTACATAAAGTTATGCAAACTGGGAGGGTCACTTTGCAACTGTTAATGTGGGGAGTATTTTTTTATTGACTGAACTGTGGGACCCTATTTGTCCAACAGCATATTGCACTGTTTGAATATGGGCTTACTTTTAAAATAATTGAACTTGAGGGCATGATTTCTGAGAGGTAAGGAGTGCGGCCAGGTACTGTCTCTCTTCATCTATTTTAAAGAGTTTCTTTTTAAAATGTGTCTTAATAAAGTTGTTCAAAATAGTGGCAGCTGCTCTAATTTATTTATTTTATTTAGGATCATATAACACACATAGCATCGGATTACCCTTGAGCCATAAATTTTCCAACTCTGATCGCTTCCTAGAAATGATTTTTCTTGAAGTGGGAGGGGAAATCCTTGCAGCTGTTGAATTATTAGCTAGAAGTAAAACATAATTTCCCACTTTAAAAATTTCTAACCAAACTCATTTGAACAGGGCTATCAGCTGGAATTTGAAAGCTGAAACTTGGCATTGTATAACACAAGCATTCCTAGCTTGAACAAAGGGGTTGATTTAACAAGATAGGCATTAGAATGTATATACCATTACCAACCAACTATAGAATGTAGACAATTTCTTTAAGTCTAACAAATGCAGACTAAATCACTAAAGACTAAGCATGAATATACAGTTCCCTAGTAACGTCTGGAGGAAGGAGCCTATAAACTTCACAAGTCAAATAGCTCCAAAAAATAAGCAATAGCATACCAGCCCAAACTGAAGGGAGTACAACTCTGCCATATTGATCCTCACAAAGCACTGCACTGCCCTCAATCCTTGAGCTCAACTCCCTGGCTCCAGTCCTGTTTTTTAAAACAGCAAACTTTTAAAAAAATTAAGTTACACACATACAATATATCATCATACACACCAGACCTGAATCTCTAACTCTGAAATTTCTAAAGAAACAGTAGGCTGCTCTTTTTAATTTAGTCACTAGAGAAGGATTTGCACTTATCCGGTAAGTTAAATAGCTATTTACTAGAATGTTGCAGCAGCTTTAGCAGCATGGCTCGGCTGGGTAGCTTTACAGCCACCCATACTAAGAATTCTGGGTTCTATTCCTTCCTGCAACCTTGCATCACCTCTGTTGACTTAGGGTGCACTGTCTGTTAACTTGTCACTAATGTCAATAGCTCAACTGCCATTTATTTCATTGGCAACAAGATTGCACCCTGTATTCGAAAATGAGGGAACAGTTCCTGATTTCTTGGCATACAAGGCAGGGTGTAGGTTGAAAGAAAAATGGGGAGGTGGTTCAGAGGCACAACCAGTGCAAAATTCTCAGCCTTCATGGCCCAGCTTGAAAGGCATTCTCCAAGGTTACAGGAGACTGGATTGGGTTTCTCTCTCTCCCTCCAAAAGCAGAGTGCTTACACAGCCACCCAAATTAAGAGGAAGGAACATCCCAAAGAGGGAATGTACTTCCTCACTTTATAACAGAAAAAAGGAGTACTGGCCACTGAACAGAACCAGAAGGTGCAAAAAAACACAAGGCCAACAAGTAGGATGGCAAAACAAAAATCTATGTATATATATAAATGCACACAAAGCTACTACATGAATATACCAGGAAGGAGCAATAATATATTAATATACATTAAAATCATTTATTGTACATGCAAATAAAAAACCACAAAACAATGGTGGCTTTTATAAAAAAAATAATCACTGCCACCAAACTGATAATTGACCATACACATATCCACTTCCCACAATAAGGAATAAAAAATATATGTGTCAGATTCTACAAGATCCCAGGTTATATTCTTGTTTCAAACAAATCTTTGTCAAGAATCTTGGAACAGATGTTATATTGGTCTTCTGCAGGCTGATGGTATAAAACCTCTAGAAACAATGAATGTCACATACAGCAACAATCAACTATGTATAACAAATGGTACTCCTTCCCCAGTAGCATTTCACATATTAAATAGTAAACAAAGTAATCAATATATGTACAAAATAAATATGCATGGTATAAAACATGGTGGTATAACACATGTACAAACAATGAATGTCACATACAACAACAATCAACTTATGTATAATAAATGGTACTCCTTCCCCAATGGCATATCACAATTTGAATAGTAAACAAAATAATCAATATATATATATATATATATATATATATATATATATATATATATATATATATANCACACACACACACACACCATATGCATAGTAACAGAATGCATAACCATGATAACCACCCATACCCAATGTAATGGGGTATACATGGCAACAATAAATTAACCACCAATACCCAATATATAAATTGTTACTCACAATCCTCTCAGTAGTCCAGAGAAATAGGATATGTACATACAAATGATCCCTAGGATGTGTACCTGTATAACAATAAACTGTAACCTCTTCATGGAAACAAAAACAATATAAACACTGGTCCGGTATAGCTCCGAAACCAGATATATGGCAGAAACACTCAAAATGAATGCTGCATGTGCTAGGACAAAATAGTCAAACCCCAGAACATGCATAACTTATATCCACATAAGTAGAGCAACAAAAATCCACCCTAATCACCAATTGATATGCCCACAATTGTTAATAATACTGACCGTAATGCCTCTAATCATAAAAAACTGTGTATATAATCTCAGTGGTCAACTATAAGAAAAATGCAATGGGAACCTTACCCCACTTCACACTCATGAGGAACTACTGGACAAGCAATCAACAGCCTGCAAAAAGTCTGCTTCATGGTTGGAATGGGCCAAATACACCTATTCAAGAAAAAAACTGTTTGAAATATGAAATTTAACTATTCAAAAAACTAGTCAAAGAGCTAATCAATGAAATGCCCTAGGGAAAAACCACTGAACTCCCCACCTTACCTCCTATAAGATGAAAATAAGATACAACCTAAATGGCAGCCATTGCTCTATCTGTAAGAGTAATTCTACAGCCATGACCTACTTAAATAACAATCATGTGACCCACTTCACTAAGAGAACACCTGTACCAGGGCTAACCAACATGAAAAAGCTGCTAATGCTAGAATGTTAACCCTATCATGGCATGGACCAATACTGTCATGTTAAAACAATTGTAAATATCTATAACACCACAAAGGAGGTAAAAGGGAAGACAATTGGTATACAAGAAAATATATGAAAAATACAACATCTTCTACAAAATTGTGAACACATACATGGACCAAAACAATATTCTTATAAGAACCTGGACAATTCCATTTTATCATTAAGTCCCTTAGGTGAAACCATATTAAGAGTGTGGATCCAAAAACATTCCCTTCTAGTCAATTCGGAATGGATGTCTATTACACCCTTAGAACCTCCCTTAATAACTTCAATTACGAATACCTCAAAATCTGTATAAAGGTTGTTTTTTGTTAAAAAATGAACCGTAAGGGGGGCTTCTAAATTCCCACTTTTGATTTTACTCTTATGGTCAGACATCCTAACCTATTGACGCGAGGTTTGTCCCACATATCTTAAACCACAAGGACATGTGATAACATAAATGACACTGGAGGAACTACAATTAGAAAAATGTCTCAAGGCCACCTGTACATTGTTGTCCCTATCCTGAAACTCCTTGATCTCTCTAGTTTGGGGGCAACAATGGCAATGACCACACTTGAAGTGTCCACATGTAGTGGGAATCCACTTCTTGTTGACTTTAATATTCTAGCGTACTATACGATCCCCAGTGCTATGGGTCCTTCTAAACCCAATACACGGTGGCCTACTTCAACCAGGAATATCCTGAACCAAATGCCAATGTTTTTGACTGAGCCGTTTAATGCCATAAAATGAGGGTGTATGCTCCATGGACCAAAAGAGTCTGTCTGTCTCCTCCTTATGTCTACTAGTAATCAAATCCTGTCTAGGAATCATCGAAGATCTATGCCTGGCCATATTAACCAGCCTCTCTGGAAACCCCCTGGCCCTGAGTTGTGCAGCAAATTGATCTGCAGCCTCTTCATAAACCTCTGAATTCGAACTATTACGTTTCAAACGTAAAAACTGGCCATATGGCAGGTTCCGCCTAAGATGACTGGGGTGGAAGCTACTATAGTGTAAAAAGGAATTTTTATCTGTGGGTTTAGAGTAGGGATTCACTGCCAATGCATCACCTTTGATCTGTACCATAACATCCAAAAATGGAAGCGACTCTACATCTATGGCAAATGTAAATTTAATATGATCATTGATGGTGTTAATCCATGTAAAAAAAAAATTTGACATCCCCCTCCGAATCCAATACCATAAATATATCATCAATGTATCTGCCATAGTACTGCAAAGATGAATAAAAAGGATTCTTGTCCATATTCAAAATAATATCAGCCTCCAACTTAGCCATATACAAATTAGCAACACTCGGAGCTGTGGGACTCCCCATGTGTCAGATTCTATGAGATCCCAGGTTATATTCTTGTTTCGAACAAATCTTCCTCACTTTATGCCATGACAGTGAGAAGTATTCCAATTTCTGTTTTGTTTTTTTCTTTAAAAAAAATTAAAATGCAAGAACTGCATTAAAGCAGTGTTAAAGATGCATAGTTAAAATCATAAAAACACAGAAAATGCAAAAATGACTAGTTTAATGGCAACATTTATTCAGCAGCATTGCATACATTTGCTCAGGCATCTTTT
This sequence comes from Sphenodon punctatus, assembly GCA_003113815.1. Classification (NCBI taxonomy): domain Eukaryota; kingdom Metazoa; phylum Chordata; class Lepidosauria; order Sphenodontia; family Sphenodontidae; genus Sphenodon; species Sphenodon punctatus. The sequence goes on along the minus strand of QEPC01004333.1, from coordinate 3,698,741 downwards.
ATTCCTGCTTATTCTAATATCATATCTTAGTAAGCAATTTGCAAGAAATAATTTTTCCTAATATCTTTGGTTAAGTCAGTTTCCCTGGATGTATTGGTTATCTATATGACTTGATTTATTCAGAACATTCTAGGTTCCACTAAGGTTCCTTTATACTTAAATAAGCAGCCAAAGATCTCCTCAGAGTGGCATAATTCTTAGCTAGTATAAAGCCTCTCTCTTATACACCTGTTTGACTCTTGAATTCAATGACAGACAGTAAGATGAAATTTAACAAGTGGCTAAAGACAAACAAAATACAGAAAATGCCCTACATTAGTTCCTTTATTTTTGTCTCTCTTCTTGTTGCAGAGGTATGTGCACATAGATTTATTTTATTTTTTATTAATAGGTAAGGATGGTAAAACTATAGCAACCTAGGCATCTGGCATTCAATTATTCCAGAAGGTTTCCACAAGCTGGACTGTATAAGATGGCCCACTAAAATGCAGTCCCACCTTCAGCAGCAGTCATTGGATGCCTCAGAGGAAGGAACTTTTTTTAAAAAACCAAAAAAACAAATAGAATGTCTTGGAGGAACTAATTTTTTCCTAGCCTCTGAGATAACAATATCTCAAAGTTAAACAATGTTTAACTGGGACCGGTAGCAATGTTTAACATTGCAATGTTTAACTGGGACCGGTTTTGTGTCAGTCCCGACACACAGTCAGGCTTGGACCAGGCTGAAGCTGAATCAAAATGGCATGATGGCAGAGGTCCACATATTCTGCAACATTTCCCCTTCAAATTCTGCAACTGTGGGTGATTTCAGACGTTACGGGTGCTCGGGTCACCACAGTGGATTCCCGGTGGGGGTGAACTGAACAACTACCCCCTGTGGTGAATAAAAGCCCCAAACAGATGTGACGGGACTGGAACCACGGCAGGGAACTGGGCCTCCAGACCACGGGCCGGGGCAGTGCAACAGACGTGATGCAGGGAAAGGGTACAGGGGCAGGGCTGGACACTGGCAACAGCAACCACAACCCCCACAGCAGTACTGTCCACATGGGCACCCCCACAGCAACACAGACAGTCCCGGAATGGGGGGCCCCAGGAGCTCAGGACCAAGGCACAGCAAGAGCCCGCACGGCACAGGGAGCAGGCCAGTAATGGTCCTGGAGTCACACGCAGACCCAACATCCTGGCGAGGGGCTATTGGAGGGCAGACAGGAGAGCCAGTGCAGCGCAGCAGGTCCAAGGATGAGAAACCACCCCCACGGAGGAGGACGGGAGGGGCAGTCCGGAGGCCCCAGAACCCCAAGGTCACAAAAGCACCCAGGGGGGCAGGGGCCGGAGGGGGCCTGGAGCCACAGGCAGGGGCAGCAGCACCCAGGGAAGCAGCACGGCAGAGACATCACCGAGGGATCAGCCAGCAGAACCCGGACCCTGGGCAGGTACGGGATCCCACATGGGGGCAGGCGACTGGGGGGCCAGGAGGCATACCGGGACTCACAGCCAGCTGCTGGGGGCCATGAGGGGCCGGGTGCCCCGCCCGATGAACCAGGTGGGGCCAATGGATCATGCCCCGGTGGTACCCCAACAAGGACATGTGGTGGGCAATCAGGTAGTAGGCCTCGAAGGGATCTTGCATGGACAGCCCCAACTGCACATCCGAACAGGACCACACACCCGTCAGCGCCGACAGCTCCACCGTGGTAGGCTCAGACACGCAGAATTCAGCAGCAGGGGGCCACAGAATCTGTCCCAGCTCCAACAGCCGGTGATACACTGCCCCACAGGAGCGCTGGTACCCACGGGCCCTGTGAACACAGCCAAAGTAGGACACGGCCAAGGCAGGGGCCCCCTCGGCAAGGCAGATCATGTAGGCGGCCAGGCTGCACACAGACAGTGCAGACATGGTCTCAGCCACGGACCAGGCCACATGAGAGCACCTCATCTCCAGGATGTGCCCATCGGGGAAGGGAACCAGCCCCAGCATCTCCGCATGCAGCCGGCAATCCCGAGCACTCGCCTCATAGCCAAAGTAGCGAAGGCCAGAGCTCAGGCTCGCATAAGCACCCGACTGGCTGTCCGGGCAGCCCAGGAGCAGCTGCACGGCCAGGATATGCCACAGGTCACACAGGGACATGGTTTTGC
>QEPC01004333.1:3667733-3696584 GCA_003113815.1 Sphenodon punctatus | reverse complement strand
CACCCGATGAACCAAGTGGGGCCAATGGATCATGCCCCGGTGGTACCCCAACAAGGGCATGTGGTGGGCAATCAGGTAGTAGGCCTCGAAGGGATCTTGCATGGACAGCCCCAACTGCACATCCGAACAGGACCACACACCCGTCAGCGCCGACAGCTCCACCGTGGTAGGCTCAGACACGCAGAATTCAGCAGCAGGGGGCCACAGAATCTGTCCCAGCTCCAACAGCCGGTGATACACTGCCCCACAGGAGCGCTGGTACCCACGGGCCCTGTGAACACAGCCAAAGTAGGACACGGCCAAGGCAGGGGCCCCCTCGGCAAGGCAGATCATGTAGGCGGCCAGGCTGCACACAGACAGTGCAGACATGGTCTCAGCCACGGACCAGGCCACATGAGAGCACCTCATCTCCAGGATGTGCCCATCGGGGAAGGGAACCAGCCCCAGCATCTCCGCATGCAGCCGGCAATCCCGAGCACTCGCCTCATAGCCAAAGTAGCGAAGGCCAGAGCTCAGGCTCGCATAAGCACCCGACTGGCTGTCCGGGCAGCCCAGGAGCAGCTGCACGGCCAGGATATGCCACAGGTCACACAGGGACATGGTTTTGCAGAAGGTCCAGCTATGGGGAGCCCCATGGGGGCCAGGAAGCGGGAGCCCAGTGGAAGCATTGTGGCAGAAGCTGCCAGGAGCAACCCTGCCCTTTCCAGGTGACCTTCACTGACACTCTGGCTTCCAGGTTGACTAGACCTGATTTTGCAACCGGCCGCATGACAGGATTTCACAATCCCAGCGGAAGGGGCCTACAGCCAGCATGGCTGGAAAGGTCATTCTCTGATTGGACTAGGTACAGCCAGGTAACCTCCCAAGGACCAATCACAATTGAGGGGTAGGAGGCTTTTAAAAAGAAAAGCCACACCTCTCAAGGGAGTCTTCCATCTTGTCTTCTGTTTGCTCTGGACACTGACCTTGTGCTATGGAGCTTAGGGAATGGCTCCTGGCCTGTTTGGACTAAACTGAACCTAAGGACTGAACCCCTTTGCTGCAAGGCAAAGGCGCACCTGAAGCTGTGAGTAATTGAATGTTACATCTGAGGGACCAGTTTAGGCTAGATGCTACTAAAAAGGCCACTGTGCCTAAACTGTTCTGATCAATTTCTTTTGCTCAAGGATTCAAAGTACCTCACATGGTTGGTTAACCTGTGATGCTGGGTTTAAAATACCATTAAAGTAATATTCATTTTTCTTGATCTAAAAGATCTGTGTGTGTGTTAGCAAATATGCCTATGTACGCTCAGGCAGCAGAAATTGGGAACTATTTTATACTGGCTTGCGAGCCTGGATGTTTAAAGAAGCAGAAGAGGTCTCATTCTCCCCAGAGGGATGAGACTAGAAATTTAAGTAAATACTCTGGGTGGTGGAAGAGGGAAGAGACCAGATAATAAGTGGGTAACGGGATGCCGGGAGGCTGGGGTGAGCCCCAGTGGGCTCCATTAGACCACAAGCACAACCAGCCATGGGCAAGTTAGACAGGGAGAATAACACCACGGACAGGGGGGCACACATCCCCTCCAGGGCTGGGGGGGGCGAGGGGTCCCAAGGACAAGCCAGGCAGACAGGGACTGCAACATTGTATAGCAACAGAGCGAGGCATGGGATGTGGACCCAGCACAGCTGCAGGAAACAAGCGCCCAGACAGGACCACTAATCAGGCCAGCAAGGACACGGTGTTGCAAACAGGGACGGGGGGGATGATGGCAGAAGGCATGCAGCTGCGCACGGAGCGCACGGAACGCACAGCCGCGCATCCCCGTGCGAGCCCTAGGCCCCAAGGCAGGACAGCAGGTGCACCCAACAGCATGCCCATGGACACCAGCTTCGCAGTGAGAGGCCCGGGCAGCTGGGGTGGGGCCCCAGGCCACCCAGGCCATCACCGGGCCTGCATAACCATCCCCCAACCCCCAGGGCCCCCACCACCATGGAGCGGGACAGGGCAGCCACCTACTGGATGCACCTCGCGCTCACAGCCAAGTGGTACCGCGACCACACCGAGCAGCTGCGCCTCCTTACCGCGGAGCTGCATCTGGGCGCCTGTCTCTGGGTTTCCCTGGCCTGCAGAGCTGCATGGGACCGCAGGGCCCACCATGGGCTCAGGAGAGCCCTTGACCGACTCAGGGTACTGAGGGTGTCTGGGGCAGACCAGCAGGACTTAAGCCGGGACCGAACCCAGCCTGTGGCAATCCACGAGGCAGCCGGGTGTCTCCAATGGGGGAGGGAGACCATGCGCTGGGCAGCCCTGCTCGCTATGCCCATTGACAGGTGGATATGGGTCACAGAGCGGGCACAGGGTTGGTGGGCCAGGACGCTGGCCCAGTGGGACGAGACAGACTGGAGGGCCAACTTTAGGATGGACAAACTCACCTTGCTCCAGCTTGCCGAGCTCCTTACACCCTGACTTGAGCGCCAGCACAACCCCATGAGGACCCCCATCCCCTTGGTCCAGTGGGTGACTATAGAGGTCTGGGCCCTAGCAGCGCCCAACTCCTGCTGGTCTGTCTCCCAGCACTTCGGGGTTGGCCTGAGCACCGTTGCCTGTATCCTCCGGGATGTGTGCGAGGTTGTGGAGGGCATGCTCCTGGACAGAATGATCCAGCTGGTGTATCAGGGGGCCATGATGGCAGGATTCGCGGCAGGAGGCTTCCCCAACTGCATGGGTGCCGTGGACGGCACCCACATCGAGATCCTCCGCTCCGCCGCAGGGGAGGCCGCAGAGTATGTCAACAGGCATGGGTATCACTTCCTGAAGCTGCAGGCGGTTGTGGATCACCAGGGTCGGTATATAGACATCTTCACGGGCAACTCCAGCTGCAATCACGATGCCCGAATCATGACCATCTCCCCCTTCTATGCCCGGATGTTCTGGGGGAACTTTGCTGACATGGGGATGACCTGGATTGAGGGGGTACCGATGCCCCCCTGTATCCTGGGTGATCCTGCCTATCACCTCACTAATAAAGGTGTACCCTGTCATTCACAACCCTGTGGAGGTGCTATACAATACCCCCCTGTGCTCCAGCAGGACCGTAGTGGAGCGAGCCTTCAGGGGCCTCTAGAAGCACTGGAGGAGCCTCACTGGCCGGCTGGACTACACCATGGAGACCTCGGCCCTGGTGATCGGTGCCTGCTGTGTGCTGCACAACGTGTGCGAAACCAAGGGGTCAGCCCTGGAATACCCCGAGCCCACCCAGCCCCCCGGCCAGGTGCCCCTGTACGTGAACGCCGAGAATCCCAGGGAGTACCCTTATGCCAAGCACATCCGGTATGCCCTGGCGAGGCATATCAGCCGGGAGGCCGAGGTGTGAGGCCTACAACAACCCTGGGGGTTCCCAGGCCCGGCCCCTACAGGGGCTGCTGTCTCTTATACACATCTAGATGTGTATAAGAGACAGGGGTGCCTGGAGGGATGGCTGCCATCACATAGGCACGCATGGTACCCGCGTGCAGGAGCAAGGAGATCACAATATCATGGGACCTGTCTATTTCGGCAGAGTGCTCCCGCACCATCCCTGTGATGGCCTGCTCCAGCTGCCTGAGTGCTTCCCCATGCCTGCTGTGCTCCCAGTGCTCCCGCCTCTTCTCCAGGTGCACCTTGGCCTGGAGCCTCCTGTCCCGCGCCTCCACCTGCTCCAGGGACCGCTCGATGGCGGCCTCCATCCAGTCCATGGCCGCTATCATCCTCTCTCCCTGTTCTGCCGAGGTCTAGATGATGTCCTCCACCTGGTCCTCCCTGCACCAGCGGACCTGTGCCCGGTACTCCCTCATGCTCTGTCCTGGGGACACAGGCCCTGGAGACTGTGGCTGTTGAGGTTGTCCTGTAGGGTACTGGGAGGTGAGTCGCCAGCTGCCCTGGGAGTCTGCCCTCGGCCCTGGGATGAGCCCAGGCCTCCGTGGCCCCCCAGGCGTGTCACCTGGCCCCTTCCCATCCCCCGGCCCCTCCCACTGCCTCGGAGCGGCCCGGGATCCCTCCCGGTGCCCCTGTGGGCCCTCCCAACCAGAGCGCAAGCCTCACCTGGTTCCTCCGCATGCTGCCTGGGGTCCTCAGCACTGGCCTGCTCACTCGCCTAGTTCTGGTGCTGGAGTGTTCCATGCCCTTTGGGCGAGGAGTGGGGGTTGTTGGTGTAGGGGTGTGCAGGTGCCCGGGAGGGTCCCGGGACCCCTTCCAGACTTGCTTGTGGGGGCTGGGACTGGCCCCGGCCCATTCAGCCCCCCCTTGGCCCCCTGCCCCTGAGGGCCCGGTCCCTCTCCCATCCCGGTTGCCTGCTCACCCTCAATGTCGGTCTCAAATCCCTCCGAGGCTGGCCCCTCCATGTGGGAATGCTCCCCCTGGGACCACTGGATGAAAGTGATGAGGGTGCCAGCCTCGGACTCCACCTGTCTGGCCTGGGGGTGGGTGCTCTCCGGGCTGCTGTCTGGGGGGGCCTGCAGGTGCCGGAGGTCCCGGGGCATTCCTCCTGGGGGTCCGGGGCCCTGGAGCTTGTGTCTACCAGGGGGCGGCGAGGGGAGGGGAGGGGGTACCTCAGCCCGTTCTCTGCCCTGGACCACTGCACACCCCATGAGCCACGGGGTGACTATCGAGCCCTTCATGTGCAGGATGCGGTCCAGGGCATCATAGAAGGGGGTCCATGTCCGGACCACCTGTTGTTTTCTCTTATGGCCTTGTACCCCCTCTTCATCTCCTTGGCCTTGGAGCGGCACTGTGCCATGGTGCGATGGTGCCCCACCGCCCCCATGTCCTGCACTATGTCCTGGTAGATGTGCTCATTCCTCTGGTTGAGCGCAAGCTCCAACTGGTACTCCAGGGTCCCCCAGATCCATATGAAGTCACAGGTCTCCTGCAGCCTCCACTGGCCCCCTCTGTGGTAGGGCCTCCTCCCTCATCTCCCCTGTGGGTCCTCCTCCACCACCACCACCACCTCCTCCTCTGCCCAGGCTGGGACAGTGTCCTCCGGGGGTTCGTCTATCCAGGCCCATTTCCATGTCTGCGGGACGCAGGGGAGGGGGGGTTATGTTTGGGTGCAGTTCTGGCCCCTCTCGCAGGCTGCCCCCTTTCCCCCCTCCCTGCCGGGTGCCTGGGCAGGCCCCCTGCCCCCCCTGGGTGCCCCTGTGCCCCCTGTTCCCCTCCCCTTGGTTCCCCTTACCTGTTTCCGGGGTGCCTCCTCCCCCGGTCCGGCTGCTGTCCCCGGGGCATCCTGTCCCGGCTGCTGCAGATGTTCTCCCTCTGCCTTCTCCATTCTCAGCATGACCCCCACCTCGCCTTCCTCCCTCTGCGCTCCCTCCACCACTGCCCCTGCCTCCTCCTCCTCCACCCTCGTTCTCTCTCCCACCGGTCTCTTCCACCTCCCTCCTCGCTCCATCCGGCCACGCTTCCCTGCTGCAGGTTTCCCTTTAAATCTCCCTCCACTGCCTGTGTTGTTGTTAGTTGCCTGGCAGTGACGCTGTATGCTTTGTCCCCAGCTGGGAATCATTTTCTTCGATTCTGACTGGTGATTGCTGTCCAGATGTTACTTTTTGTTGTTTCCCGGTGGGGATCTCTTTGACCACGCTTTCGGAGAATGAGCCCCGGAAGCGTGGTTGAAATTGACTCCATGTGGGTATTGACCATGGTGAACATCTGGCGGCTGCTGAACAGACATTCAGGGCACTTTGGCCCCGCCACAGGATTAAGCATGATTCACTGTGGTTGAGCGTGATCTCGTAGCGTCTGAAAATACCCTAGGAAATCCAAATTCTGCTAGCAGAGAATCCAAACTATGAAAGCATAATACATTATGCAAATTGTCCAAATCTTGCAAATTTTGAATGCAAATGAATTTTCCCAACATGCCATTCCCTTAATTTTAAACATCTCGTGTCTTTAAAAAATCTCACAAAATACCACACACATGTATGAAGCAGGGGCCTTGTTCTCTCCTTTGATATGGAGAGAGAAGCCATAGACTGTTCCTCTTCAGCAGCTGAGGCACAGGCCCCAATGGCATACATAGTATACCAGCCACTAACAATACCAGCACCCCATTGGCACCCCATTGGTTCCCCACCCACAAAGTAATTCTTCACTCTTACAGGAAATTTCAGCAAAATATTGGCCAAATGCAATTTATGGAGTCCTGATATAATGGTGACATGCAATGGAGAGGAAACCCCACAAAGCGAGTAACCTAAAACAGCACTTTGTTTGCTAAAAAGAACCCAGTGACAGGGATAGACCCACTTTTCCTTGCCCAGCTGGCTTTAGATAAATATTTATATAAACAGGGCTTTTGGGTGGATTCTATTACATTTTAAAGTAGAAAATTGCATAGGTACTGTTGTGGCAGTTTTTTGGGGGGAAGCTTCCTCCACAGCCTCTTTACCCAGGCACTCAGGCAGTCATTAAATAGATTTGCATAGAACTGGTGGCTGGCATGCAGCTTCAGCATCCTAATATTGAAAAAGAGTAGGCTTACCGCACAAGCCTCCCGGTGTAAATGATAAGTGATGAAGTCCTTGCAGCTCAAGAAATTCACACACTCCTGGCAGTGATGAATCACAGAAGCCGAATAAGAGTTTGTGACTGCAAGTTTGTGTAGCAGCTAGTTTGCAGGAGAAAAATCAAAAGCTCCAGTTTTACATGGGCTTGTGCAGTTTTACATAACTATCCATTTTTAATTGCAATTTACAGAGCTTCTCTCTTCACGCTGTCATCAAGGTTTCAGATATGTCAAATTAATTTCAGACTGGGCACCAGAAATCTGCCAACACCTTCCCATTCTGTTGAGTCCTCATTGGATGACAAGAATGACCAGTGAACCAGGAAGTGTTCCCGCACCAGAGCATGGGAGGCTGACAGGTGTCAGCGCTTTAGGCGCAGTTACGAGGAGGAGACCATAAAGGGAAATATTTGTATCAATGTCACATGAGTCACCAGGGTGCCAGGCCAGAACAGAAGGAGCACATTGGAAACTGTCTTGGCTAGGCAAGTGCAGAGAAATCTCTTCTGGGGATGACAGGAAATCTACCCCTTTTGGAGCCCTGGGAATGAAGAAAAAGAGTCAGAAGATGATGCATGAGCTGGTGCATCTCATCTCTCCCTTTTCAGAAAGAAAGGAGGAGGGGAACCCATCTAAGAACATATTTTAAAACAGTTGTTTAAAAAAAAAAAAAAGATTGTTATTGACACTTTTCACTTAAAATTACAAAAAAGGTGATATAACTTGATAGTCTCTTATCATAGAACAGGAGCAGAGAAGAGCTGCCTTTGATTTATTAAAGATGACCTCCGTAACGTATAATCCTAGAAGTCTGCAGCAGCTGCAGGAATAGCATTAAATATCTTCCTCTTCTTCATTTATCCCATGCACAGGTTTTGAGCAGCCACCATCAGACCAACAACGTATTTGAGGCAAAGGAATGCTATTCTAACAAATACAAACACATTCAAGATTAAATCTTTTCCATCAGTAGGAGCAGAGTAATCTGCCTCAATAATCACTATACGGCATGTCACCCAGAAAGCATCATGCCACCTTTGGGCAAAATACCACTCCTATTACAGTTAGTAGGAGTTCTACCCTTGATTTCAATGGAAGGGAGACTAAACCTATTACACAGTGATGCTAAGGGAAAATGTTGTTGTACAAACGAGGGCCATAAAGTAAATGACAGAATGCTGACACAGCAGTAGCAGCAACAAAAGATTCTCTTTCTCCTTCCCACATACAAAAGTAATATTACCGAAGAACCACCCACTATAATAATGGGCTGGCACTGAAAGGAAACGTTATATTAAGGAACGGCAGCATCCGCATCTTACTTAGTTAAGGCCAGCACACATTCTCCATTACAAAGCATGAATATTCTGTTGCTTATAAAATTGGCACCATTTATCCTATTTGTCTGATATTTGGGAGACATGGTCACTTGGGTGTGGGGTACAACCTGTCTGAATTTCATGGACATCAAACAAAAGACAAAAACGTTATAGCAGTTGAAAAGTTGGAGGGGGAATGCTTTTACTTCCAGTTTCAGAAGCTTGGGGACGGGAAGGGGATGTCAGTAGTTAATGTTGAAAGATTGCATTGGTGTTTACTGTTATGTAATTAAGGGGCATTTAGTTTTTTAATTTTTAAAATCCATCCCATGGTTTTAATTTTAGGGAAATGGTTTAAGCAAATGGGAGTGTCCATAATGTTGCACCTATCCAGTGAGGGATGGGGTGCTGTCATGCACAGTGAGGAATAGTGTGACAGGGGCTTTTGAACATGGCTGGTGGGATATGGGCTGGGGGGGTGGGAGTTCTCCACAGCTGTTTGGCTCTTACATTCTATGGGAAAACTAGTAAAGTCAGAGGCATGAGCAGTAGGGCTGTGTTCTCACCTACGGTGGCAGCAGCGGGAGGGTTGAGGGAAGGCACAGCAGCGCGGAGGAGCCAGTCAATGGGAAAAGAGCTGGTGCGAATGGGGATCTGCCGCGGCTTCTCTCGCGCATGTCAGGGCGCAAAATCCTGCCCTGACATGTGCGAGAGAAGCTACCGCAGATCCCCATTCACACCGGCTCTTTTCCCATCCACCGGCTCCTCCACGCTGTTCCGTCTTCCCTTGCCCCTCCCGCTTCCGCCACCGCCACTGCAGGGGAGAACACAGCCTAGGAATACCACCAGAGGGCAGCGTGTGCATGCAGCAGAGAGACAGAGGAAAGACAGAAGATGGCTTCCAACTGGAGTAGAGGAGTTTCTAAATGCAGATTCTGCAGGAGGGCAGGGGGAAATAAAGTCTACATCATCTTTGCTGCTTTCATGACACGCAAGTTAAGGCTATGCAATTTCCATGCTTTTTGGAGCAGGACTGAATTTGCAAAGGCTTTAACTCCTTTTTTTAACCAAAGGTTTTTTGATTATATAATATATAACAGTCTGACTGCTTCAGCATAATTATAAACACAGAGTGTTCTAGTGCTGATACCTCCAGAAGTCCCAAGATGGTTTGATTACACTAATAGCCTGACCTGTTCTACAGTACACTAGTACAGTACATATCTACGCAGAAAAACATATAAAATAAAAACTAAGGAAACTGGAAAAAATATGCAAGCCTATTTATTTTTTGTAGGGGACGCAAGGAGTAAACTTGTCCCAAGCTTGTCGTATGTAAAAAGCCAAGTTGGGGGTGTCTGGGTCCCTCAGCTACCTTCTTCAAGACCTGGAGTGGGAAGCTGTGTCTAGTTCCCTACTCACCTGCTACTGCTGGTTCTACCAGGTCCCAGCCATATGGGTGGGGGCTCAGTTTCACCTGGAAGAGGTGGCTCAACAACAAGCTATTGGAGAAGCAAAAATCCACTTACTGCTGGAGGATACAGCTGGAGAGCAGAAAAGTTCAGGGGAGCAGAAGGGAAGCAAGCAATTGCTCCTCTGGGGCCGAGGAAGAGCAGGGACTCAAAACTTTCTTTCTTCTTAGCTTCTAAAAGTCTTTAAACAATCCCATAAGTAAACAAGTCCAAAAATGGGACCACTCCCTATCCCTGCCTTTGTAAAGATTTACAACCCTGTGTGTAAACGTAAGAGCTGCAACAAATATGCAATTCCATATTTGTGAATATTATTTGCACACCATACAGCCAAAATAAATACTCACCAAAATGATATGTGCATATTCATTTATTCGGCTCTTTCCGTATTTTGCTTACTTTAGTATTTCTTTTTCGGTTCTACCTAGTGTTATTGTGCACCAGATTGTTGTAGAATATAAATAGGACTAAAATAAAGTACAAATACCAAAATAGTGAAGTAACCAAAATACCCAAAAGAAATAAACTAGATACTGAAATGACCAAAATAATCAAAACAAATTATCTGAAATTAATATTAATTCCAAAAAAACCAGATCAGAATCCAATATCCAGTTTCATGGGAAATTATTCGCATTGACGAAATTTGTCAGATTCAGTATTCACTCAAATAATTGGTTTCAGCTCCTACATACAATCTAACAAAACAAAAAAAGGAAAGGAGAAAGAGAGAAACAACAATTGGCTTACAGTAGGGCTGAACTGTTCTTAATTCTCTAGGTTTGGCAAGTTTGTTTCTAAAAGCCAAGGCTAAACTCCTGTACTACCACATTCTCTCTGGGGCCCCACTTAATTAGTTAACTGGCATTCAAGGCCCCAGAGAAGAGTGGGAACATAGGTTCTTGCTGTAAATAAGGCAATTATTGTCAAGTTGTCTATGGGCAGTGCATTACAGAGCACATATAATTAGTTCTCACATTCCCCCCAAACTTGTTCTGCCTTGCTACTGCAAGTAATCAGGTGTTTTTGCATTCAGTAATTGTGTGGAAGACAGGTAAGTATTTATACATTTTAATGAATGCCAGCCGTTACACATTGCCTGAGGAGAAGCAGTTAGGCTTGTCAGTAGCTATAGTACCTAATGTGCTAAAAGACATTCAGAGTAAACACTAGAGGAGGAACAGTCTAGGGACAGAAAACAGCCCTTCACAATAGATCCCTACTGCTAGCTGCCAGTACAGCACAAGATTGGGGTACTGAAAGTCACAACAATAGCATCCCAAAGACATCCATCAACCTTCCACAAAGCCATATCTTCAGCTGAACTCTTGTGGCAAGCAAGGGCAATTCTGGCAAAGCCAAAAGTCCTGAAGAGTCTTCCCTCATCTCAGGACTGCCACTGTCAGGTGCCTGCTGATGCTGCATTCCTTTCCAGACGATGATACTGCCTAGAGTTTGGATCAGGACTCTGCAAAAACACAAATTCAGACACTGCGTCAATTAATCTTTGCTTCCAAGGGTTTAGGTCTGTCTTCCTCAGGCAGGAGGGAACAATCTTACTTAAAAATCTTGAGACCATGCAGGTGGCCACAATGACGTATTTCTCCAAGCTGGCAGTCACCTATTGCACTTTTTATCCTAGTCAAAGCTGTATCTGTTGTCAGTTCCCTCGAGGGAACTACAGCTTACGTCTTTCCTCACGGGTCTGAGAATGGAATACGCTAATACAAGGGATGTCACCAACAAGAAATCATCGGACATCAAAAGGCCACAAGGATGTCACACATGGTTCTCATTAGTGGCTAGTCTAAGGCTGTAAAAAGGAAGTTGATCTCTTCCCTATCCTGACTGGAGGTAGGTAGGCAAAAAAACAAACTGGATTAAGCTAGTCTAGCAGGTGAGGCAAATTCACCCTCAGCACAACTCGGGTAAGGAGTTCTCAGCAATGGTAAATCTGCTTGGCGTGAGTGCCTCAAGCTGTCAGGTGCAATGTATTAGTGTTGTATTGATCCAAAGGTTTTACACCAGCATGAAACTGTAGTTGCACAGTAACAAATCTAGTCATAGACCAAGTTTACTTTCATCAGTTGTCAATGAAATGTTTGCAACTGAGTTTAACAGGAACAGGAATGCGGCCCAGTTGCAAAAGTTTAGAAATACATCAGTCCCCATGCTTTCCAACCAATAGTGACAGAGAACTTTTCTTTCCTCCTGCAGCAGCAGTTCCCAACCTTTGCTTCCTACATAATCCTATTTTGAGACTCTTGTGACACAAGAGAGAGAAACAAAGACAACGCAAAGTGTATCAAATAACAATCAGATTGTGCGACCCCATCCATAGATGGCATGACCACATTTGAAGTTCACATTTAGAGTGCAGTGCCCAAAATCTGAACACAATAATCTAAGGCAAGTTCTCTTCAGTGCCAAATTGATTGCAAATATGTGCCTTTCAATTTAAAACACAACAACAAATGCTATCACAGCAGTGCTTATATCTATTCACACAAAAAATTCCCCTCAGCTCCTCAGTTGCCCCACTTAAAGCTCTCTCCTTTCAAAAAGGTTGTCCCTGATGCCCCCTGGATCTTGTACTCTGGACCTTCATACTCACCCTGGTTTCTAAATCAATTCCTCCATTTTTGTTTCTCCTGCCCTCTGTCCCCTCGCAATTCCTCTTTGCTACAACCCTCCATCTGTGAAGTCAAGCCACCAAGTGATGAGGGAAAAAAAACAAAACCTCCATGTCTGATAATACTCAACCTTGTAAAAACAAGAAACTTTATTTATCCCAGGACAGTCTCTTTGCATCAGTAGGATGGGTAATTCTGGATAATGTTTGTGTGCTGCTGAGGTGGCTGGAAATTTGCAGAGTGAAGACAAACACACCCAAAAAGCATCCACGTGATTCTGCTTGAGAATAGTTCACTCCAAACTGCACTAGTTAGGTGTTGAGACTGACTAGCTGTTCTATTAGATATTGTATATTTTCTGTCTTGGGTACTTTATATCTGACATCCTTAGTTGTGCGGGGTGGGAGGGAGAGCAACATACATGTTTCTAAGGAGCAGAAAGTGGAATTGGAAATGATCTCAAGGGTCAGCTAGTCCAACCCCCTGATTTGATGCAGATGTCTAAAATTACAACATCCCTAACAGATGGTTGCCCAGCCTCTTTTTGAGATCCTCCAGGGATGGAGAGCCCATAACTTCCCTAGGCAATTTGTTCCATTGCCTAACAGCTTTTATTATTAGGAAATTTTTCCTGATATTTAACTGAAATGTACCTTCTTGTAGAATTCTTTGTGTTCATTACAATGAAAGAACATTCACTAAAATTATAGGGGGGGAAATGCAAGGCATCTGGATATGAATGCTGGTGCTGAATAATTAACTGGAGAGCTAACAAAGTACAACTGTAAATCTCCCAAATCCTGCTATCAGAGCCTTCATAATAAAAGACCAGCAGCAGTTGTAGAACTGACTTCTGCACTGTGAGCCATAATTCTCAGGACCATTTGCACTGGAAAACTAGTGAATCAACTACAAGAGCACTGTGAGATAGCCAGCTAATAAAAGGCTGCCTAGCAATATTGCAGTAAATGAGCAACACCAAGCCTCCAGTTATGTGGCTGAAGAACCAAAATATTTTTTTCCCGAGAAGTTCTAGGGCAACCTCCTTTGTTTTTCTGTCTTGGAGCAATATGCCCTTGTATTAAGTTTATTTGAGTTTACTGTCTGGGTATGCACTGAGGAATCTAATTTGGAAAAGGTTTCTCTCTAAGACCCTTTTCAAATAAGCGCGGGTGTAGGGGATGGGTGGGTGGCGCGGTGAGTGGGTGGTGCATGGGGGTACGTTCCCACAGACCCCCACCCACCTCCGTGCACGGAACATCCAGCATTGGCACCTGTTGCTGTGCACGTGAGTGATGGGTGGAGGTGGGTAGAGATGGGTGTTACAAGAGAGCACGCACACACACACCAGCCATGGCGTTCCCACAGACGCCCACCCATTCTCCCATACCCGTTACAGCGTTTGAACAGACGCCCCCTCTACCCGCACATGTGGGGGCGGGGGGGCGCGTCCATTTGAAAAGGACCTAAATTTCACCATACCTCATGATAATAATCCAGATGACACAAGCAGTATTGCCAGTGCAGAAAAACTAGTTAGTATCATGGATTTGATATTTGTTGCTTTTCCCTTGTTAATCTTTCAAACATGTTTGACAAATTTCTCTCTTTTTAAATTTATCAGTGCTCAACAGACTTAGCTATCTGATCATGTGGGCTTCTGTGATATACCTTATTTGTGTTAGTTTTAGGGCTATGCATGGGGTCAAGTATTTGTATCTGCATTTGTATTTGTAATTTTAGTATTTCCATTTATTTGTATTTGTATCTTTGCCTGTGGTCACTGCATTTTCCTCATCATTGCCAATGTGGAAAATGCAGTGAACATGGGTCTCTGCATATGTGTTATTTGGTGCAAATGTGGTGAGGCTCTGCCAGATTGACAGACCTATAAGAAAAGGAAAATGCAGTCAAAAATTGTTGCTATGTCGGTTACCAATTTTAAAAGGAGAGCACAGGTTTGGGGGAGGGTGAAGAACAAGGCTAGCTTTGTGAGCTGGTTGTTAGTTTGGGGAGGGGGGATGGGTAATGGGTCTGGTTTGGAGACAGGGTAATGGGACATGGGCTTGGTGGGTGTCATTTGCGTGGGGAAGTGGTCACTGTCTTGTGAGGTGACTAGATCATGGGATTAGACTTAGGGGAGGTTGCTGACTTGGAGAGAGGCAATCGGACATGGGGCTAACTCAGGGAAGGGGAATGAGGCATGGTTCTGGATCAGCAGGGAGTGGTTTCTGGCTCAGAGGGGAGTCACTGACTTGCATAAAGTGGGATCTCTAATGGGAATGTGGCATGGGGATGGCTCAGTGGGGGTGGAGGGGTAGGGTCACTGGCTTGCAGGAGTGGGGGAATGAAGCTGCCGAAGACTCACCATGTCTCCTTGGCTGGGCTGGGCCTGACTGCAGTGCGGGAGGCTGCAGTTCTGATCCAGCAGCAGCCCGTACAAGTGGGGAGGGCTCACTACACCACAGGCTCCCTAAGTAGGCAGCTAAACTGAGATTAAGGCCACTTTTAGACGAGCTGTGCACGCTCCCGGGATGACATTACGTGAATTTTCAAATTACCGCGAGCGGCTTTTAGAAAAAGATTTCTCGCGCGTTATCGCTGCTCACACATTATTTTAATACCGCAGATTAAATATCTCGATATCAAGGTATTTATTCCATGGTATTAAAAAAATGTGCAAGAGGCGATAACATGTGAGAAGTCTCATCTAAAAACTACCGGTGGTAATTTGAAAAGTCATGTGATGGCACGTACTACTCATCTGAAAGCAGCCTAAGAGAGCTGCCTAGCTCCAAGCTGGATATATGCTGCAGTTTTGAGGGTCCAGTTCAAGTTCTTGGATTTTATGTTTTGGGGGAAACTCAAAACCCAAATACACAACCCTAGTATTCTAATTTCAAATATGAAACCCCAAAAGGTTTTTTTTGCATTTATTTGTCTTTTGCCAAAACCAGAATGCACAGCCCTAGTTAGTTTCGTTGCTCTTGTGCTAGTTCAGGTAAAAGGCATCAGGTGTAATGGATCAGAAAAGCTAAAGGGGAACACTGTACACTACAGCTTGCAGACACAATTCACAGTAGACTTTCCAGATCAAATTTTCAAAAATAAGAGATGTGACAAGTGGCGTTCTGAAATAAGGGACAAATCTCCCTTTAAAATTAGGGACATGTTATTCCTTCTGTTCTTCATGTATAATGCTATTAACTCTAAAGAGATTATCCTAACTCTTATTGTTAGTAATATTTCTAGAGGCAGAGCAAAACATGACTTTTCTCCTGCACTCCCTGAAGGTAACACAAATATCTTCAAGAGACCCTCTCTAGCTTTCTGTTTTAATCTACTGTCCTTTTCAAGGTTTCATTACTATGTCAAGTAGGCAGCATTACAAAGACAACCTATAAAGGTGGGAGGGGGCAGGGGAGAGGGGCCTATGACATATGGACCAAATTTGGCCCCTTTCCAGATCGTGGATCTGACCCAAGCCCCTGCCCTCAAATACTGAAAGAGTGAGCTCAGGAGAGGGGAGCAAGGATGAGAGCATGCACTGAAGGACAGAGGATGAATGTATGGCACAGATCCATGATTTAGACTCTCTGCACACCCTTTTGCTACCCCTTAATGCTTACACCCACCCAGTGCCCATGGAGCTTGTAGTAATTTTCAAAGTGACCCATGGGAGGGAAAATGTTTCCAGGCCTACTGTCAGTAGGATGCTGTATGCTCATAATATGTCCCAAGTCAGTGAGGTGATTAGGAGGTTCGGTGTGCGGTGTCACCAATATGAGGATGACACCCAGTTGTACCTCTCTTTTACAACAGATCCAGGCCCTGCAGTCTCGGTGCTCACCCAGTGTCTGACGGCTGTGGGGGACTGGATGAGGGCCAACCGACTGAGGTTGAATCCTGACAAGATGGAGGTGATGCTGGTGGTTAAGGCACCGGGGATAATGGCCCCTGCTGTGGATGGGGTCTGTCCCGCATTGGTTCCCAAGGTGCGATGTCTGGGGGTACTCCTCGACATGCAGCTCTGCCTGGATGCCCAGGTGGAGGCTGTGGTGAGGAGTACATTTTGCCTATTATATCTGGTGTAGCTGCTTCGGCAGTATGTTTCAGACTGACCTGGCCACCCTCATCCATGCTTTCATCACCTCTAGGCTAGATTATGGTAATGTGCTCTATGTGGGGCTACCCATGACAACAGCTCGGAGGCTGCAGCTAGTGCAGAATGCGGCGGGCCGTCTCTTGGTGGGATTGGGCCACCAGGAACACATAACACCGGTGCTCCGTGCTCTGCACTAGGGACGTGTGAACAGAACGGGGTTCGGATGTTCGGCCATTTGGTTTGAAAACCGAGTTCAGGTTCAGTCGTTCGGTTTGGAAACCGAGTTCGGGTTCGGTCATTCAGTTCGGTTCGGTCGAACGTTCAGCAGAGTTCGGACCCACCGCAAGGCTTAGGGCGCTCCAGTGATCCCCAGGGGTGCCCATGGCAGCATGGCAGGCCGTCAGAGACCCAGAAGCAGCAGAGACTGGGAAGGCTTGGTGCTTGTCATTCCGGGTTGCCCAGGCAGGCAGGCTCATCGTTTGGCCCCTGGGGTGTGCCCAGGCAGTCAGAAACCCAGCAGCAGCAGAACCAGTTCTGCTCACTCTATGCTGGCTGGGTTCTCCATTTCTAGTCGCCATCATGGCAGGTGGTGGCTGGCTGGCCACTTGAATCACCACCGGGCAAGGCTACTTGACCAATTTGCGGAAGAGCTGGTTCTGATCTGGAAAATAGGATGCCAGCCTGAAATGCCTAGCCCCGTATGGGCACCATGTCAGCCACCAAGCCCTGGCCAGGCTTCTTCCCTGCCTGGAATGTAGGTCCCAGAACCTTGAGGGTGGGACCTGGGGCTGGAGTGGCTGGCTGTTTCCTGATGCAGTAGAATGAAAGCTCCCTGTGAGTGGAATAACAGCTCCAGAACCCTGACGATGAATCACATGGACACCCAGTAGCAAGCATTGAATTGCCCGGTCTCAGAACCCGTGGCACAACAGAGGTGGCATTGGCAGCAGCAGCAGACATTGGATTGCCCAGTAGCAGAACCCGAGGCATAGAAGAAACAACATTGGCAGCAGCAGCAGACATTGGATTGCCAGGGCACAGTACCCTTGGAACAGCAGAGATGGCAGCAGCAGGATTTGCCTGTGCGAAGCACCCATGGAGCCAGGATGGTAGGATTTGCCAGGGAAGAGCTCCCATACAGCAGCAGATGGCAGCAGCAGGATTGCGTGGGCACATTTGGATTTGCAAGGGCAGAGCACCCATGGACCAGCAGACAGCAGCAGTGTGATTACCAGGCCAGTGGGGCACATCACCCATGGTTGACAGGGCAGGAAGACAGCCACTTTGGCATGAGAGGCAGGCAGGCTGGGGCAGGGTTCGAGCTTTGCCCACAGGGCGGGCAGACAGGCAGCATGGCATGAGCAGAAGGCAGGCAGACTGAGGCAGGCTTTGAGCTTTGCAACCTGGGTGGGCAGACAGGCAGCGTGGCATGAGAGGCAGTAGGGAAGGCAGGCTGGGAACGTGGCAGGACACTCAGATAGGTTGGAAAAGACTGCAACATTGTTTTCGTTATTGTCGATACCGATACCAATTTCAATTTTCAGTATCGTTATCAATATCATTCAGTCTCATGATCGCACCAAAAACTGAAACCGGAAACGGTATTTCGGAATCGTGTGTTTTGTCTTACTTGTGGTGTCTGTCTGGCTTGTGTGAAAAATTGGTTGTGAGCTTGTGTGTGTGTTGTGGCTGTTTTTGTGTATATGTGGTTTGTAGTGTGTGATGAAGGATGGAAGGTGCTACTCCAAACCTCTCTGCCCCTGGTGTCTGGAAGTCTGCTCCTCAGCTGCCCCCCTCCCCCGGGCCTGCCAGTCATGTTTTTCCCACCTGAACTCATCCAAACGTGGCCGAACTGATCATTTTTGAGTTCAGATTGAGTTCAGTTTGGTCGGTTTGGGTTCTGTTCAGTTATTCGGTTTGTTCATCCGAATGAACCAAGTTTGGTTCGAACTCTGAATGTCCGAACCACGTTCACACATCTCTACTCTGCACTGGCTGCTGATAGCAAAACCAAGGTGTTGGTTTTGACCTATAAAGCCCTAAACAGTCTGGGCCGTACCTACCTATGGGACTGCCTCACCCCCCCCGGGTCCCCCGAGTCCGAACCTCATTCACACATCTCTACTCTGCACTGGCTGCTGATAGGTCAAAACCAAAGTGTTGTTTTTGACCTATAAAGCCCTAAACAGTCTAGGCCCTACCTACCTGTGGGACTGCCTCACACACACACACACACACACACACACACACACGGGTGCTGGATCGACCCATACAGTCGTCTGGGGGTGCCCTGCTTGAGGTCCCCTGAGTCTTCCGGGGGGGGCATGCAGGAAAGGGCATTCTCGGTGACCGCGCCGCAGCTGTGGAACTCCCTTTCAGTGGGGATGCGGCTGGCCCCAGAACTTCCCTGTTTTCAGAAAAGTTGTAAGACCTGGCTGTTCCACCAGGCATTTGGTGGGGGAGAGGGGTGAAAGGGTGGAGGGAGGGATAGGGGTGGGGTGGTGGCGTTAAATGTCACCCTCCTTTTGGCATTTTTAAAAATGTTTCATATTGGATTTTGTTTGTGTTTTTATATTGTAAGCCGCCCCGGGCTGTCTGATGGCAGGAGGGGCGGGGTATTAAATTGGGAAAAAAATATATTTATTTATTTTTTAAAAGAAGTCTTTTCTTCATGCAGGACCCTCTCCACCTGAACCACAGACTTCTACTTACATAGACCTCGTTATCCCCTAATCCCCTCAGTCATATGACTTCTCTGGGACTCTCACATTTTTCTCTTAGCTCTACCTCTTCCAACGTACACTCTGTTCTTAAAGGCCATGCTCCAGTAACCTCAGGACAAGCATCTCCCATTCTTAACCCTCTCACCCTCCCAATATCCTACATTACAAACAGCTTCACATTTCTCTTTATATCTTTGCATCTCCATTTATTGAATTAAAGTCTTGGATTAGATCCTAGGCTCCTCAACTAAATAAAACACTGGTTCCCATTTTAATATAAAGGCATTGGAGAAGGCATTAAGGATAAATAGGGATTGATCTGAGCTAATATGGTACAATGCAAGCTAAATGTCTTAATAGGTAAATCCTGACCTTTATAGGTTGCCCGTGTAACCTTTACATAAATAATGACTATAGGATTACACAATGCTATCGACATAGATAAGGCAACAACTGTGTTTAACACACTGTTGTTGTTTAGGAGTGCCATGCTGCAGCACATTTCTAATACCTGCACTGAGTGGATTCTGGAAGAATGTTAAATAAATAAATAAATAAATATACAAACGAACTCTGTGGAATCCCTACTTCGCTTTCCTGTTCCCAACATTTCCCCCCTCCTGCTCCACCATTACAACACTCAGCTCCCCATTGCTCCACCACAACCTGCTCCAGATTCCCATCCAGCTTCTCCTTTCCATGGTCCCCATGCACTCCATTCTCCTTGTGTCTCCTTCTGAAGCTACTTCCAATGGTGTCGCATCTCAAATAAGCCTCCTTCCATTCTCCCATTCAGTCCCCTGCCCACTAAGATTGAGCTACTCACCTCACTGTTGGTAGAAGGTACTCCCTGGTTTGCAAAATAGCATTTGATGTTATCAAACAGCTACTTGTTTTGAGTTTGAGTTTTTTATTGACGGCCTGGCTTTCACCTTAGCCCACTAAATCCCAATTCTCCACAATAAATTTACAAAATGACAAACTTTCACAACATAAATGCAATCTGAATACAGTTTCGTAAGTACAAAATAAAATAAAATAAAACAATTATAATTATATATACTTAAACCAGAATAGGAGACACAATATATTAAAACAGGAGGCTTCCCTTCTAGCTTACAAAATTAAAGACCTATGAATGCGCTAACCCAGCTCTGTGTTCTTACTCATACTATTGCCACTATTAGAGTGACTCTTCTGGGCCAGAAGGCAAAACGTTGTGATTGCTAACAGATCGTCCCGCTGAGTCAAATTTGAAAGATAGACATATGGATCTATAAAATTATTTTGGGCTTTCTTTATGAGCGGGGCTATCCACGTTGCTTTAAGGCAGCCATAGAGAGGACAATTCAACAAAAAGTGCTCAGCTGTTTCTATCACCTGGGACTGGCAAAGACATAGGTGCTGGCAGTAGGGAAGCCCTTGCCTCCTGCNACTTGTGGTGTCTGTCTGGCTTGTGTGAAAAATTGGTTGTGAGCTTGTGTGTGTGTTGTGGCTGTTTTTGTGTATATGTGGTTTGTAGTGTGTGATGAAGGATGGAAGGTGCTACTCCAAACCTCTCTGCCCCTGGTGTCTGGAAGTCTGCTCCTCAGCTGCCCCCCTCCCCCGGGCCTGCCAGTCATGTTTTTCCCACCTGAACTCATCCAAACGTGGCCGAACTGATCATTTTTGAGTTCAGATTGAGTTCAGTTTGGTCGGTTTGGGTTCTGTTCAGTTATTCGGTTTGTTCATCCGAATGAACCAAGTTTGGTTCGAACTCTGAATGTCCGAACCACGTTCACACATCTCTACTCTGCACTGGCTGCTGATAGCAAAACCAAGGTGTTGGTTTTGACCTATAAAGCCCTAAACAGTCTGGGCCGTACCTACCTATGGGACTGCCTCACCCCCCCCGGGTCCCCCGAGTCCGAACCTCATTCACACATCTCTACTCTGCACTGGCTGCTGATAGGTCAAAACCAAAGTGTTGTTTTTGACCTATAAAGCCCTAAACAGTCTAGGCCCTACCTACCTGTGGGACTGCCTCACACACACACACACACACACACACACACACACGGGTGCTGGATCGACCCATACAGTCGTCTGGGGGTGCCCTGCTTGAGGTCCCCTGAGTCTTCCGGGGGGGGCATGCAGGAAAGGGCATTCTCGGTGACCGCGCCGCAGCTGTGGAACTCCCTTTCAGTGGGGATGCGGCTGGCCCCAGAACTTCCCTGTTTTCAGAAAAGTTGTAAGACCTGGCTGTTCCACCAGGCATTTGGTGGGGGAGAGGGGTGAAAGGGTGGAGGGAGGGATAGGGGTGGGGTGGTGGCGTTAAATGTCACCCTCCTTTTGGCATTTTTAAAAATGTTTCATATTGGATTTTGTTTGTGTTTTTATATTGTAAGCCGCCCCGGGCTGTCTGATGGCAGGAGGGGCGGGGTATTAAATTGGGAAAAAAATATATTTATTTATTTTTTAAAAGAAGTCTTTTCTTCATGCAGGACCCTCTCCACCTGAACCACAGACTTCTACTTACATAGACCTCGTTATCCCCTAATCCCCTCAGTCATATGACTTCTCTGGGACTCTCACATTTTTCTCTTAGCTCTACCTCTTCCAACGTACACTCTGTTCTTAAAGGCAATGCTCCAGTAACCTCAGGACAAGCATCTCCCATTCTTAACCCTCTCACCCTCCCAATATCCTACATTACAAACAGCTTCACATTTCTCTTTATATCTTTGCATCTCCATTTATTGAATTAAAGTCTTGGATTAGATCCTAGGCTCCTCAACTAAATAAAACACTGGTTCCCATTTTAATATAAAGGCATTGGAGAAGGCATTAAGGATAAATAGGGATTGATCTGAGCTAATATGGTACAATGCAAGCTAAATGTCTTAATAGGTAAATCCTGACCTTTATAGGTTGCCCGTGTAACCTTTACATAAATAATGACTATAGGATTACACAATGCTATCGACATAGATAAGGCAACAACTGTGTTTAACACACTGTTGTTGTTTAGGAGTGCCATGCTGCAGCACATTTCTAATACCTGCACTGAGTGGATTCTGGAAGAATGTTAAATAAATAAATAAATAAATATACAAACGAACTCTGTGGAATCCCTACTTCGCTTTCCTGTTCCCAACATTTCCCCCCTCCTGCTCCACCATTACAACACTCAGCTCCCCATTGCTCCACCACAACCTGCTCCAGATTCCCATCCAGCTTCTCCTTTCCATGGTCCCCATGCACTCCATTCTCCTTGTGTCTCCTTCTGAAGCTACTTCCAATGGTGTCGCATCTCAAATAAGCCTCCTTCCATTCTCCCATTCAGTCCCCTGCCCACTAAGATTGAGCTACTCACCTCACTGTTGGTAGAAGGTACTCCCTGGTTTGCAAAATAGCATTTGATGTTATCAAACAGCTACTTGTTTTGAGTTTGAGTTTTTTATTGACGGCCTGGCTTTCACCTTAGCCCACTAAATCCCAATTCTCCACAATAAATTTACAAAATGACAAACTTTCACAACATAAATGCAATCTGAATACAGTTTCGTAAGTACAAAATAAAATAAAATAAAACAATTATAATTATATATACTTAAACCAGAATAGGAGACACAATATATTAAAACAGGAGGCTTCCCTTCTAGCTTACAAAATTAAAGACCTATGAATGCGCTAACCCAGCTCTGTGTTCTTACTCATACTATTGCCACTATTAGAGTGACTCTTCTGGGCCAGAAGGCAAAACGTTGTGATTGCTAACAGATCGTCCCGCTGAGTCAAATTTGAAAGATAGACATATGGATCTATAAAATTATTTTGGGCTTTCTTTATGAGCGGGGCTATCCACGTTGCTTTAAGGCAGCCATAGAGAGGACAATTCAACAAAAAGTGCTCAGCTGTTTCTATCACCTGGGACTGGCAAAGACATAGGTGCTGGCAGTAGGGAAGCCCTTGCCTCCTGCCTTCTGTTACTGCAGTCTGCAGCACCTGAAAGCGCATAAGAGTGTTATAACGTCTTAACCTGTTATTACTAATGAGATCAAGATAAGGTTCAAGGAGAAAACCCGTTGTACCCATTCCTAATTTTGAGGCAACCTTCCACACTGACACCACCGAGCGGTCTTTTTGAATCACCAAGTCTCTTGATCTACGCTCAATTTCCCTCTTACTCTGCTCAGCAGCCACCCTTGAAAATAACCAAAAGAAAGTCCCAGTTCCTTCAGGATTGCGGCAAGGTGACTAATCCCAGGATACGATATAGGGCCTTCATACATGAGTTCTTCCAAAAGACATAAGGTATGCAACGTCTGTTGTTCATGGCTCATCAACCACAGCCAGAACCTTATGAGTGTAATTCTGACATTATGCTCCATAGAGTACAGATTCATTTTAGCATGTACCACTGCCCCTGGTACATTCTTATCCACTTGTACAACCTTTCCCAAGAAAAAGTTTTGGGTTCTTTCCAAATGGATGAGGTCCGGGTGGGGTACTAATTCCAAGCCATAAGTCAACATTGAAGGCACCTTAGTACAAAAAACCTGCTTGATCATTGGTATAGTAGTTCCTTTAGAAACATTAAATGCCTTGAGGAGACTTCTAGTAGTGTTCCTGGCCTTATCGGCCCTTTGCTTAATGTGTTGCAACCATGTACCTCTGGCTGTAAATACAACACCTAGGTATGAGAATGACTTCACCTCCTCAAATTCAGCATCCCTAATTTTCCAGCACCTACTTTTGCCAACCTTCCCCCCTACCATAATTTTAGATTTAGAACAATTTATTTCAAGACCGTTTAATACACAGTAGTCCATAAGGGCCACAATCGAGGCCCTAAGCCCCCTCTCTGTCTGGGAGAAGAGGATGCGATCATCCGCGTACTGTAAAGCATACAGTTCATATGAGTCTATCTTAGGGGGATAACAACCCCTCTCCTTAATGAATTTTACCAGATCTGAGACATATAAATTAAAGCAGTAGGGGGCAAGGATGCACCCCTGATGCACTCCTCTTTCAATTGGAATTCGGGCCTTGCTAAATTGTCCCATACCACATTTTATCCTTGCACTATTATTTGAATGTAACTGGATTAAGAGGGCCAAAAGTTGCTCATTTTGGGCTAAAATCCCAAGGATTTTAGCTTGGCCCATAGTCTTTCCCTTTGGACTGTGTCAAAGGCCTTTGTAAAATCCATGAAGGCCAAAAAGATCTTCCCCTTCCTAATTCTAGTATACTTATCAACCACATGCGAAGGTGGATCTGCAAGATCTAAACCCATATTGCTCATCCGGTATAATCTTGCCTTCATCAGTCCAGTATTGGATATACTTAACTAGAATAGATGCAAACAGCTTACTGACCACTGACAAAAGACTAATTGGTCTGTAGCTGCCAGGGGCCGGTCGCTCGCCCTTTTTGTAAATGGGGACAATCCAAATCTCTCTCCAGACTGGGGGGATCTCAGTACCTTGTACTATCTTGGCATAGAGTTTAGTGAGAATCGGAGCTAAGCACTGTGGGCCAGCCAACAAAACATCTGCAGTGATATAGTCTGGACCAGGGGATTTACCAGTCTTAAGTGCCCTTATTCCCTTAACAATATCTGTTTCACAAATACTAATCACCAGAGTTGAGGAGTTACTTAAGTCCAGATCTCCCTTGTACAGATCTTCCATTGGTAGAGATTTAGCTGCATATAAAGCCTCAAAAAATAACTTCCAAGCACTCTCTGAGACAGGAGTAACAACCTGTTTACCCCTTGGTGATATCATCTGGTTCAACAGGCACCAGAAGCTCTTATGATCCCCCAAACGTGCCTTAGTCATCAGCATAGTCCATTTTTTTCCATATTAATCACATTGCTTTGACCTTAGCAGTCTGCGGTACTGTAATCTCCTTAATTGAAATTCGGGGAATAAAGGAGAGAGGCGTGACTTAACCCACTGTTTTTTAAGCCGGGTCAATGCCATATTTGCAGCCCTACATTCCCCATCAAACCAGCTCTTATAACATCTCTGAGATGCCTTGGCATAAGTTACCAAAATATTTTCTTTAAGAAGACCAATAATTGCTGTAAATTTCTTTAGACTTTCTGCTCCATCTGACTCAGAGAAAAAGTCTGCTGTTAGTTGCACCATTTCCCTCGACTGACACAGGGTGAACATCCTACTACACAGCTTTATGTCATTCCATTTCTTACTGATTAAAAATCCCTCACACCCAGGCCCCCTCGGAGATTGGGAGGGCTCCAGATCCTTGCCCTCAATCTGAATCTTCAAAAGCTTGTGTTCACTCTCCGGCTTCACTACAAGGGAGAGATTATGCACTTTGTCCCATAACAGGGGATCAATCAAAATATAGTCAATAAGACTCTGTCTTTGCGGACCCGAATATGTATATTCCCCTGTTTCATCCCCACTAAGTCTCCCATTTAACATTATCAGGCCCAATTTTGTTAGAAATCCAAGCAGGGTTCGCCTACTTTCATTTATAACTCTATCCTCAGAGGAACAACTAGGAATCTGTGTAAAAGGATAATTAACTAAAGCGTCCCTCCATAACTCAAAATTATCTGCCATCCCTGTCCTCGCATTCCAGTCTCCACAGAACCCATGGGAACTGTTCCTCCAGGGCTATTATTCTCTCCTCCAACACTCCCCAAACATCATCCTTATAATACAAGGAGGACTCTGGTGGAACATAGACATTTATAATTATATAACAGGCCTGGTTTGAAAGCTGCAAAGATCCAATTTGAATTTCCGGTCGGTTAGAGGGCAAAATGAGAAGGGGCTGAGAGCTAGCATCCAGCATCAAGAAGGCCAGGCCACCAGATGGCCAGCCTCTTTTGCCCAGCCTCTGTGCTCCATGGAGTTCAACTTTAAACCTCCCAGTAGTTAGATTAAGTGAATCAGATGCCATAATCCAAGTTTCTTGAAAGTATACTAAATCAAATTGATTAATAAAATTCACCCATTCTTGATCCCCCAAATTGATCTTCAAACCTGCTATATTCCAAGATGCCAATTTAAACAGATCTATTCCTGGGAGGGATCCACCACCAAAACAGCCCCCAGGCTGCATACAGATGTTACCCATAGCAGAGCTGTTTCTGTCCTTTGAGACCACGGTCCTCCCTCCCCCATGTTGTCATACCACCATTGGACCTCCTTCAATCAGGGAGTGATCATGGGTTATACAGGCAACATTGCTTTCAAAGAACCTCCTGATAGTCCCTTCTCTGTTAACTTCAATTTCATTAACTTGCTGCCCTGCTGGGTCCCCCTCAAGGGGGACCCCTACTTTCTCATGAGGGGTTTCTTCCTCTCCAGAGTCTAAATAGCGGGCAGCTGTAAGAATCACACAGTTGTTCTGGGGTAGTGCCCTGTTGGAACCTAGGGATTTATACTCCAGAGGTTCTATAGAAAGATTATTTTTAAAGAGTTCCATTTTTTGCAAAATTATATCTTGTTCTATAGTGGGAAGGTTTCTAAATTGAATGCGTACTAAGCCTGGGTCAGACCTTCCCACCCCATTTAGGAGATAGGCTCCTAATTCCTCAAGGAAAAGCTGCTGCAAAATTGCCGACCTACATACCACGGTTGTCTCAATTGAATCACCACCAATAGGCGAGGCAACCTTCGCATCTTGAGATTCCTGGGAAGAAGGTATAGTAATCCCCCCTCCTTCTAACAAATGTATAGTGCCTGACTTCCCTTTCTCTTGTGAAATCCTATTGTTGATACTCTGCTAAATAATTCCCTGGACGTCATAATGGAAGGCAGGGACAGCTTGGACTCCTGGGGCATCAGCCCCATGTGCAAGACGTCCCAAGGACTCTTGGTTGAAGGATATGAGTGAGGGCAGAGAGGGAGGGGAAGGAGAATATAGAGCCAGCGCCTTGGCCCAATTGACTGGGCAGATGGCACAACCTCCATGGAAGCATTGGATATTCCAGGCAAGGGGAGCTCCTTAGACCCTGTCCCCCTGGTTTGCCCAGGTAGGTCGGCAAAAGACTCCCGAGGGGGGTGATCCCCTGGCCACTTGTTTTAGAGGTCAAACCTGGATCGTGTCATTGGTCGCTTGTAAACATTACATGAGGGGTGGGGAGGAATTTCCGTGAGTGCAATCGTGGCTCTGTGCTCACAGTAATTGTATGTAGGAATCTGTTATTCCACTTTTCTCCCATGAGAGCACCTGTGATTGTAAGAGCTACATCAGGGGGCCCAGTCATGTGCAAGTGTTCTCGCAGGAGAAAAGTAGAATAGTGCATTCCTACATGTGCTAATTCCCATGAGAATAGAGCTACAATTGCCCTCAAGGAAGCGCCCCCCCACCCCGTTAATGTGTGCAAATGCCCACACGTGTCCTACTCACCTAAGATATGGTTGCTCCTTGGTTTTGACCCACAAAGTCTGTGCACAAAAAATGAGGTGCAGATAACTGCAAGTAGCCACTTTGACATGTGGTAACACACTGTAGCCCTCCTCCCATAGTCACAAAAAGAAAGCCAGTAGCCACCACACATCAGAAAGAAGAGGAGACATCATACCTAGTATGGCGTGGCTCCCCTCACCCCTTTCATCTCCCATCAGTTCATTATAGAGGAAAATTCACAACAGGACTCATCCTGGTCCCTTCCCTCTTGCCAGAGCACCCAGCCCACCCCAGCTAGGAAAAGTTAGCTCTGCTGACTACCAAGCTGGAAGAGGAGCCTAAGCTGCCACATGGCTTAGAGGTGCACAATTCAGGTTCTAACGAACCCGAATTGTGACAAAAATTTCCCTTTAGGGGAAACCCAAAATTGGGAGGTTTTCCCCTCAGATTTTGGGCTCCCACTCCCAGCATTTCCAGCTGTCATGAATTTAGTGCAAAAAATTGTGATTTTTAAGCCTCACTCGCAATCTTGTCATTAGCGTTGCTAATCTGCAAGATCAGGATGCTTGCTCTTTGACTTCCCCACCAGACTGTACTCTTCATAGCTGACCTGGGACCCAACAGTAAATTATCTGAGTGGGGAAGGGAGCAGAGAAGCCTCTTCCCTGCCATGTGCAACACTATAATAAGTCCCCATTTCCAGGGGGACCGATATCAGGGCAGCACACAGCATACACCCTAGAAACAGGGACCGATTAGAGTGTCCCACACAGCTGGGAAACAGTAAATTATCTGAGTGGGAAAGATGTGGCAGTGGATGAAGTGAGGAGGCAACAGTATGGGAGGATCTTGGGGCAGGAGGAGGGATCTTGAGAGCTAGGAGTAGTGGGGGAGGAGGGTGCTTGGGGCAGGAGGGGGGGATCTTGGGGATTGGAGCAGTGGGGTGGAGGAATCTTGACGCAATGGGAGAAACTTGGGGCAAGAGAGGGGATCTTGGGGGCTTGGAGCAGTGGAACAGGAAGGGTCTTTGGGAAAGAGGAGATGACTCAGGAGCAGGAGGGACAGAAAAAGACAAAACCTACCACCACCACCCCAAACATCCTTACAACTGCTGTCAGGGGTGGATTGGGAAATCAAAGTCGGCCGGGAAAATATAACCTTAGTAGCCCTGTGCCAGCAGAAAAGCCACCGGCGCACCGGAAACGGGCCAAGGGGGCGTGGCTTGGGGCAGGCTGAGTGCACCAGATTTCGAGCCTATCAGACTCAGATCCTCAGCAGCCTGGCAGGGGTGAGTGGGAGGTTATGGGGTGCTGGCAGGGGGGAGATTTGCCACTGGGGGGGTACTGGCCCTCATTTCAGTGCTCTGGCTCCCCAAATCACTCCGTTTCAGTGCTCATTGGCCCCCAACCAAAAAATCACCCTGTCCCTTGCTATGCATCCTACAGTAAGGCTTCTTCATTCCTACACCAGCTGCACTAGTATTCAACATGACCTGTGTTTAGCTTAGCAAAGAGAAGACTAAGGGGACAATTGATACCAGACTTCAATATCTACATTATTGTATATTAAGGTGTCATTCCTTGCACCTGTAGTAATGCTGCACTGGAACACAATTAAGGAACAGCCTTGAAGGAATGCTCCCTTTCTGCTAACACACAGCTGCCTTCTCACACAACATTCCTACCACTCAGGATTAG
>QEPC01004333.1:3652093-3666804 GCA_003113815.1 Sphenodon punctatus | reverse complement strand
CCCCACCTGCTGGCTCGCTTTGCCTCCTCTATGTGCTCTGCTGCTCCGCTGTGCTCTCCAGAGGCTGGAGCCATCTCGAAGAACCTTCTTTACAAGGTAGCAACCTTTGATCAGCATGTGGGAGGAGCTGTGTTTGTAAACAAACAGACTTATCTCTCAGCCCTATCGAGTCCCCACTGCTGCTGCAGCAGTGCTCCTAGGAGGCAGGGGGGAGCCTTCCCCCCCTCCCTCCCAACCCGACCCAACCCAAAAGGGGTCAGGACCAACAATTTGTTTATATTTAAAAAAAAATATTTTTTAAAAGACAGTAGGACCCTCCAGCCGACCCGGCCCACCGGGAATTCTCCCAGTGGGTTCAATGGCCAATCCGCCCCTGACTGCTGTTGCCACTCCAGCACCATCTCCAATCTGTTGTTTCTTTGAGCAGCTCATGTGCTGCAGACTCTTCAGCAGAGCAAGAGCGTGGGAAAGTCTAGCTGCAGCAGCTCAACCCTTTCCCTCATAATCCACGGTGACTATTGGTTATCTACGAACATGCAATGGCTTAAACGTCTGTTCAACAAGCTACATGCCAGAAGGACATCATCAATTTCTTGTAGTTGGCATAATGTCTGGTAACACGCTCAGAGATCTGGAGGACTCAAAGGCAACCATCGGGAGCTCTGAAGCAGCTGAATTTTCAGTAGGCCTCAGCATGCACTACATGCTGAGCCCCTTTGAATATTGGTCTATAAATGTCATAATAGGATGTGGAACCATTTTGAAAATATGGTCCTGCTTAAACAGGAATTAAGTTGTTAAAAAAATCAACTATGGTTCTCACTGTAGGTTCTAAGTACTTGAAAGGGGAGACCTCAGCTGTGAAGTAAAAGTGCAGACCAGACAAAAGGCAGAATAGCTACTCCCCATTAGCCACCAAAAGCCATGCCCCTTGACCCCTCCAAAATGACAGTAGGTCTTCCCACTCCTCCCACTTCAAGAATAATGCAGGGGAAGTGATGGGAGGAAGGAAGAGGAACTCTCCCCTGCATCCCAACTGTGGAAGGAGGACTGTAGGGAGGAGATTGTTCCCTGCAACCCCACTGTGGGGAGAGAGAAAAGCATGTCCTTTTGGCCTTCCCTCGCCTGTTTTTACATTCGTAGCCATGAGCCACTTTAAAATGTGGTCCTTCATCCTTTGAATCCTACTTCCTACTGCTTGGTGTAGCCTTTGTGCATGTGCCAGCTTTATACAGACAGCACTGTAATAATAGCTACCAGTCTGTCCAGACATAAAAAGAGCCACATGAGACTAGACAAGTTTGTGCTTGAGAAATCTCTATGGCTGCTTAAAATTACACTTGGGTTGAGGGTGGTTCCTGGCAGCTCTGCATGTAATCATAAGTTTCTCTCTGTATCTCTAAATAGGTTCCATACATTCTTATTGTGGTTAAGTTTCTACAAACAGACTGACAAATAAGCCAGAACCCTAATAATATAATGTATCATTAAAAGTGGCTTTGTATACATTTGTGACTGAGAATAAATTTGGCAAAATAATCCCTAGTTTTTCAAACATCAGATATTAAACCTAATGAACAAGGCTGCAGGGATATGAGAAAAGGCAAGTGAAAAAAGTATTTCTTTATGGAAGTAATTCTAATTGATCACCTCCTTCTCTCCCACTGAATGCAGATGAGGAAAAACACAGGTTGTTGACATTTTTTGCAAAGTAATTACTGGTTTTCAGTGTCTGGTGACAGTATGTCTTTGTTATACAAAGTGTCTTTTATAGTTTAAGAAATGCAATAATTCTGCCCTATGCCATGGTGGTCCTATATGTAGGAACAAACAAAAATACATAGGAACAAGCAGACTCTCAAAGAACACAGCACACTTAGGAATAGCAACAAAATCTTTTATTAGCATTATTTCAAAGGCAGTGCAAAGGAAGGAAATTAATAGAATGGATTGTGTCAGCTACCTATTTGAGCTATGGGACTAAAAATTTCAATTTGTTTGCACTTCTATGTCCCCACCTATGTGAAATAATGTAGGAACCAATCATCAAACCAAATTTTCCCCTACTGACAGCACTGTTCTTAACAATATTTTTTCTTTCAATTGAAAGAAAATCCTGTCTATGTTAAAAACCAACGTTTTTCTTTGTTTCTTCTTTGTTAAGCATTTCGTTCTTGATGGCTTTTTTCTCCCATTTTTTTTTTCTTTTTAATTGAAACTTTGTTGTCTGATTCACCATATTGCAGTTGGTTAATATAATCACTCTACTAAGGACTGATACCTGCACTAAAATTCTTCAAATTCCACTGAAGCTAAGGATGCTTAGCACTTTACAGAAAGGCTCGGGCACTACAGGATGAACAAAGGAGCCTTGGTCAGAAACCCCTAAAATTTAGAGAGAATGGCAAAACTAAAGTTTCAGTACTTACCCTTGATCAATATAATCTTAAAAGCCATACTAACTGACTCTTTTTTCAAATCATTGGAGAGCTGGAAGGAAACACTTCTAAAGGATGTTTTAAAGCAAGCAATGCTGGGGGCGCTAGGAGGGGCAGTCTATGGGTGCTGAGTGGCTCAGCTGTGGAGCAGCCACTCCGGTGGAGTGCGTGGGGAGAGATTCTAACGGGTGGCTCTCAGAGTGGCTGTCACAGCAGCTGCCTGACAATCTCCTGCCATGGACTGACCACTGGGCTTTACAGGGACCCTGGTTTTCCTAGCTCAGCCTGCCCTCACTCACCTTGCCTTATGGCCAGCATTGTGGGTGGGCTGCAGCACATTGGGCAAGTAAGCTGTGAGCTACAGGGAAGGTAATGAGTCATATGAGAGGCAGTGGGAGAGCTTGGCATGTATCTCTCCCAGCTCTCTAAGCAGGCAGACTGTGCATGGTCTGGCCACCTACGGCCTCACATAGCCACCGAGGGCTCCACAGTCTAAGGCCAGCTCTGACTGACCATATTACACTATGTTTCTTGGGTACTATCAGCAACAGTGCTAAATAATGAGCAAGCCTCAGCAAAATGTAAGTAAGTAAGTTAGAACATTGTGGTGGGGGAAAGAAGGAACCTATCTGAAAACAAGAGGGATTTATTTTGACTGGCTCGCTTTCATTCAGTGTTTCTCAAACACTACTTCAGGCAAATAGAGGAAGCGGGTGCTCATGCATAGTCATGATGTGGTGCAACTACTGCTTTTAAAACAGCATCTACCCCTGGAGAATGACACTAACATCTTGACAGGAACTCCTTGGAAACTAAGTCTCCCGATTCAATCATCTCAAGGTTAATCAAAAACATATTTAAGCAGTCCATCTGATTCTCAGTCAAAGGAGCTTGTCACCAACATCAAGATGTAGAGTACCTGGAAATCTGTAGATTCCCTGATCGCATGCCCAGGACAAATTAAAGTAAAGTGAAAGGTTCAGCAATTGAAGTTATAAAGAAATCATATCCTTTGATGTAGCTGCTCCCTCCAAAATCAAGGAGAAATAATTCCAAGAACAAGTTCTGCCTTGAGGAATTCAAGATATTTTATGAAAATCTCCCATTTCAACCCACTGCTTAATTGTTCATAAAAATTTATGTTTAGTGATGGCATATTAGTCACTTTGCAATTACTCTGATTCTTCTCTTCAGTCTGGACAGGCATACTTTCATTGTTTGTGAAAATTGCCTGTCATTTGTGTATTAACCATATCATTAGGAAACTTCATAACCATCCTTCAAGAAGGAAGAAAAAAATCCCAGTGGTTTATACTTACAATTTAGATAATTGAGGAAACCATTAAACTTTGATATAAATTACAGGGCCTGAAGTCTGCAAAATAACTCAAAGTATTTCCGAGGGAACAAGGAAGGTTTACACAATCCATTAGGACTTGTCCTCTTTTACTGTTTAATCACACAGGAGGGTATCTAATATTCATTTAGTTGATCCCAGTGTTTTCTTGCTTGAGCAACTGTGCCGTGTGTATTATTCCAGACATTTATATTCCCAGCATGAAAAATTGCCTCCTAAATTCTTTCCTCTATCTGTGGAGACTTAATTTGCATCATCTGTGCTGGACTGGAACCAGCAGATCAGATTGGTGCTATTTGTGCCAATTAATTTTTTTATTGACTTCTATTAAAAAATTTTACTGTCAGTTTTTAAAGTTATATTATTATTTTTTTATTTAGGATTGTCTATCCATGGAACAAATTATCTTCTCTTTGTATCAAGTGCTAAAGGTTCACATTAAATGGAGTGAGAAGGTCACATATAAAATTTCACTCCCCCCACCTGATTTTGGGGGGGGGGGGGAGTGCCTTTATCCACCACCACCCCTATGATTGAAGGAAGGGGGCCAGAACAGGTGTGGCAGGCTGCAGCCAGGCGGAGGTTGCCATGGCAACCTCTTCCAGTGGCACAAAGGGAAGCCAGGCTTCCCTGCAGCCATTTTAAGGCTCCAACGGGCGACTCCTAATTCCAGCCAGTCGACCGAAACTAAGAGGACCTCTGGACAGAGCAGACTGTGCAGGCCATTTCTGAGGAATAAGTGGGCCCAACTCCAGGCTTCTTTATTATTGCACACCGGTGCTCCTGTTTGGCACTCCTGGCAGTAATACATAGTGGACTACCTGTCTCTGCCCAGCCACTAGGCCATGCCTCCTGGACCCCTTGGGGCTACCTTTCTCCCTGCCCTACTGCACCTTCATCTCATTCCCGGCCACTTCATTGAAAATCCTGTGACCCCTGGGTCCTCAATTCAGTTCCCCCCTCCTACTTCCTGGTGCTAGGGGACACCACGAGCTAGATTTACCATGCCCCACATGCAGCCCACAAACAGGTCAGGAATCCCCAAGACAACAGGCCACACCCACAGGTCATCAGCCCCTGGGGATCACAGCATTCAAGTGGGATAGCAGGAAAGGTCCAAGGAAGTCCCCACCCCACACCCAGATTTCCCCAAGGGATGCCCAACCTCCAAACACTCAAACATACCATATAGCAGGGGGCACAGAGGCTATCTTGTTCTCCATTCAGGAGAAGATGGAGGTCTGGAATGAGAGGATACACCAGCTCGAGGCAGGGATGGCCCCTCCAGCCTCTGGACCTCCTATGGCCACTGACCCAGGGGAGAGCCCTAGCAATTCTGCGCAAGTTGAACACCAGCCCCTTCCCAGGCAAGGTTCGCAGCACTGGGAGACTTCCTCTCATTACAGGGTTAAAGTCCCCCCTCCCTAGCACCCATGGCCGGACAAGAGAACCAGGAAATAGCAGTTTCTGAGCACTATCCTGGACAACGTGGCAGTGTTTAACAAAAAGTTGAATGCACTCATGCAACAAGATTGAAACCACCACGGCCTGTGCCCAGGGAACCGGGTTGGCCTGACACCCCCCCACCTCCAGGTGAGGGCAAACTGTGAAGGCATGACAGGAAGTGGGCATGGTGGGAGAGGTGACCATCAGGGATCCAGGCACCCTGTCCTGGGGCAGTCTGATCCAAAGCAACTTTGCTGGGATGGTGCCACCTGGATATCCTGGCCAGGGGACAGTGGGGTGGGTCACCCCAGGGGGTACGGGTACCATGATGACTGTTGTGCCAAGGTATGGCGAGGACATTCAGGTGGAACTTCCAGGTGTTGCCACCAGCCACCCAAGAAGGACAAGCCCCCACCACTAGCAGGAGGGTATGTGGATGTGTCAGCGTCAGTGGGGCAGTATTTTCTTCAAGCAATCAGGGGAAAACATGGTGGAGTGAATATATAGGTATATTCTTCCTCCTGTTTAGTGATCCCATCCCCAGTCCAAACTCAAACTGGTACAAGAAGGAGAAAGCGCAATTCAAGCAACCCAAAGCCAAGCGCAAGTGGGCCAACTGGCCCGCCACATACACCATACTGCATGGGATGTTGTTGCAGGCCTTCCTGGAGTGTGGGACTGAGCTGGTGAAATATGACAACATAGGCAGACCTATGATTTGGGGACTCCCAGAGCATGGCTCCTCTATGACGAGGCTTTCAGGCAATGGGCAGCCATTAAGCCAGGCCTGTGCTGGGACATTCACACACCTGACCTTTGGTTGGAGCACATGAGCAACTCACAGGGGGAATGCACTCTGACAGTAGGGATGTGCGAACAGAACGCAGTTCGGATGTTTGACCGTTCAGTTCGAAAACCGAGTTCGGGTTCAGATGTTCGGTTCAGCGGTTTCGGTTCAGCCGAACATTGCCAAACATTCAAAATAGCACTATCGGTGCCAATATCGACACCAATTTTTTTTCATTATCTGTATCATTTGGCCCCGAGACCATCCNCAGCACTTGTGGCCAGTTTCTGTGACTTGCAAAGTTCATGTTCTTTGCCCACAGTGTCTATGAGTAGGGAACCTGTCTGCTAGCGTAGTTGGCCGCCTCAGTTCATACAGGCAGGGGATGCATGGGTGCCCATTGCCATGCACTTTTTTTGGCTTTCCCCACGTGGCACACTCCCGATTTCTCGGCAGTGCCCCATGAGTGAGTGCTGAGTGACTCATGGGAGAAGGCATTCCCCTGCACTATTCAGACGGGCGGTCAGATGAGTGGCTCCTGGGTGGCCATGCAGGGTAGCCTCTCGTTAAAAAACACCCTAAGAAGTGCATTGCTGTGGTGATATGCTGTGTGCTCATAAGATCCAAAAGGTGTTCATTTATAAAAGTTCAGTTCCTAGCAGTCTGACCACTGAGCTTTACAGGGACCCTGGTTTTCCTAGCTCAGCCTGCCCTCACTCACCTTGCCTTATGGCCAGCATTGTGGGTGGGCTGCAGCACATTGGGCAAGTAAGCTGTGAGCTACAGGGAAGGTAATGAGTCATATGAGAGGCAGTGGGAGAGCTTGGCATGTATCTCTCCCAGCTCTCTAAGCAGGCAGACTGTGCATGGTCTGGCCACCTACGGCCTCACATAGCCACCGAGGGCTCCACAGTCTAAGGCCAGCTCTGACTGACCATATTACACTATGTTTCTTGGGTACTATCAGCAACAGTGCTAAATAATGAGCAAGCCTCAGCAAAATGTAAGTAAGTAAGTTAGAACATTGTGGTGGGGGAAAGAAGGAACCTATCTGAAAACAAGAGGGATTTATTTTGACTGGCTCGCTTTCATTCAGTGTTTCTCAAACACTACTTCAGGCAAATAGAGGAAGCGGGTGCTCATGCATAGTCATGATGTGGTGCAACTACTGCTTTTAAAACAGCATCTACCCCTGGAGAATGACACTAACATCTTGACAGGAACTCCTTGGAAACTAAGTCTCCCGATTCAATCATCTCAAGGTTAATCAAAAACATATTTAAGCAGTCCATCTGATTCTCAGTCAAAGGAGCTTGTCACCAACATCAAGATGTAGAGTACCTGGAAATCTGTAGATTCCCTGATCGCATGCCCAGGACAAATTAAAGTAAAGTGAAAGGTTCAGCAATTGAAGTTATAAAGAAATCATATCCTTTGATGTAGCTGCTCCCTCCAAAATCAAGGAGAAATAATTCCAAGAACAAGTTCTGCCTTGAGGAATTCAAGATATTTTATGAAAATCTCCCATTTCAACCCACTGCTTAATTGTTCATAAAAATTTATGTTTAGTGATGGCATATTAGTCACTTTGCAATTACTCTGATTCTTCTCTTCAGTCTGGACAGGCATACTTTCATTGTTTGTGAAAATTGCCTGTCATTTGTGTATTAACCATATCATTAGGAAACTTCATAACCATCCTTCAAGAAGGAAGAAAAAAATCCCAGTGGTTTATACTTACAATTTAGATAATTGAGGAAACCATTAAACTTTGATATAAATTACAGGGCCTGAAGTCTGCAAAATAACTCAAAGTATTTCCGAGGGAACAAGGAAGGTTTACACAATCCATTAGGACTTGTCCTCTTTTACTGTTTAATCACACAGGAGGGTATCTAATATTCATTTAGTTGATCCCAGTGTTTTCTTGCTTGAGCAACTGTGCCGTGTGTATTATTCCAGACATTTATATTCCCAGCATGAAAAATTGCCTCCTAAATTCTTTCCTCTATCTGTGGAGACTTAATTTGCATCATCTGTGCTGGACTGGAACCAGCAGATCAGATTGGTGCTATTTGTGCCAATTAATTTTTTTATTGACTTCTATTAAAAAATTTTACTGTCAGTTTTTAAAGTTATATTATTATTTTTTTATTTAGGATTGTCTATCCATGGAACAAATTATCTTCTCTTTGTATCAAGTGCTAAAGGTTCACATTAAATGGAGTGAGAAGGTCACATATAAAATTTCACTCCCCCCACCTGATTTTGGGGGGGGGGGGGAGTGCCTTTATCCACCACCACCCCTATGATTGAAGGAAGGGGGCCAGAACAGGTGTGGCAGGCTGCAGCCAGGCGGAGGTTGCCATGGCAACCTCTTCCAGTGGCACAAAGGGAAGCCAGGCTTCCCTGCAGCCATTTTAAGGCTCCAACGGGCGACTCCTAATTCCAGCCAGTCGACCGAAACTAAGAGGACCTCTGGACAGAGCAGACTGTGCAGGCCATTTCTGAGGAATAAGTGGGCCCAACTCCAGGCTTCTTTATTATTGCACACCGGTGCTCCTGTTTGGCACTCCTGGCAGTAATACATAGTGGACTACCTGTCTCTGCCCAGCCACTAGGCCATGCCTCCTGGACCCCTTGGGGCTACCTTTCTCCCTGCCCTACTGCACCTTCATCTCATTCCCGGCCACTTCATTGAAAATCCTGTGACCCCTGGGTCCTCAATTCAGTTCCCCCCTCCTACTTCCTGGTGCTAGGGGACACCACGAGCTAGATTTACCATGCCCCACATGCAGCCCACAAACAGGTCAGGAATCCCCAAGACAACAGGCCACACCCACAGGTCATCAGCCCCTGGGGATCACAGCATTCAAGTGGGATAGCAGGAAAGGTCCAAGGAAGTCCCCACCCCACACCCAGATTTCCCCAAGGGATGCCCAACCTCCAAACACTCAAACATACCATATAGCAGGGGGCACAGAGGCTATCTTGTTCTCCATTCAGGAGAAGATGGAGGTCTGGAATGAGAGGATACACCAGCTCGAGGCAGGGATGGCCCCTCCAGCCTCTGGACCTCCTATGGCCACTGACCCAGGGGAGAGCCCTAGCAATTCTGCGCAAGTTGAACACCAGCCCCTTCCCAGGCAAGGTTCGCAGCACTGGGAGACTTCCTCTCATTACAGGGTTAAAGTCCCCCCTCCCTAGCACCCATGGCCGGACAAGAGAACCAGGAAATAGCAGTTTCTGAGCACTATCCTGGACAACGTGGCAGTGTTTAACAAAAAGTTGAATGCACTCATGCAACAAGATTGAAACCACCACGGCCTGTGCCCAGGGAACCGGGTTGGCCTGACACCCCCCCACCTCCAGGTGAGGGCAAACTGTGAAGGCATGACAGGAAGTGGGCATGGTGGGAGAGGTGACCATCAGGGATCCAGGCACCCTGTCCTGGGGCAGTCTGATCCAAAGCAACTTTGCTGGGATGGTGCCACCTGGATATCCTGGCCAGGGGACAGTGGGGTGGGTCACCCCAGGGGGTACGGGTACCATGATGACTGTTGTGCCAAGGTATGGCGAGGACATTCAGGTGGAACTTCCAGGTGTTGCCACCAGCCACCCAAGAAGGACAAGCCCCCACCACTAGCAGGAGGGTATGTGGATGTGTCAGCGTCAGTGGGGCAGTATTTTCTTCAAGCAATCAGGGGAAAACATGGTGGAGTGAATATATAGGTATATTCTTCCTCCTGTTTAGTGATCCCATCCCCAGTCCAAACTCAAACTGGTACAAGAAGGAGAAAGCGCAATTCAAGCAACCCAAAGCCAAGCGCAAGTGGGCCAACTGGCCCGCCACATACACCATACTGCATGGGATGTTGTTGCAGGCCTTCCTGGAGTGTGGGACTGAGCTGGTGAAATATGACAACATAGGCAGACCTATGATTTGGGGACTCCCAGAGCATGGCTCCTCTATGACGAGGCTTTCAGGCAATGGGCAGCCATTAAGCCAGGCCTGTGCTGGGACATTCACACACCTGACCTTTGGTTGGAGCACATGAGCAACTCACAGGGGGAATGCACTCTGACAGTAGGGATGTGCGAACAGAACGCAGTTCGGATGTTTGACCGTTCAGTTCGAAAACCGAGTTCGGGTTCAGATGTTCGGTTCAGCGGTTTCGGTTCAGCCGAACATTGCCAAACATTCAAAATAGCACTATCGGTGCCAATATCGACACCAATTTTTTTTCATTATCTGTATCATTTGGCCCCGAGACCATCCTTGGTCTCCACCCCTGGTGCCAGGAAGTCTGCTCCTCAGCTGCCTCCCCCTTCCAGTCACGGTTTTCCCACCCAAATGGGCCTTCCAGTCACATTTTTTCCCACCCCGAACTCATCCAAATATGACCAAACTGTTCAGTCATTTCTGAGTTCAGTTTGGACATTCAGTTTGTTTGTCCGAACAGACCAAGTTCGGTCCGAACTCCGAACATCCAAACCACATTCGCACATCCCTATCTGACAGTGCCCATGTCTTGTTCAAGGTGGAGGGTTTGGGGAATGCAGATGGTGGCCCAGGCAATGGGCACTAGGACTGCAACAATGCAGGAAGGTGTTTCACTTTGCCTGCTGGTTTTGCCACTCCTGCACTCGTTGTTACAGCCAGTACACCACCTCTACTTGTATCAAGTATAAACAATATGGGACCAAAGGCAAGCAGAATGGTGCAACCCTAGCATGGGTCAACCCCTCTCAACCCACATGGCTCTGGGAAAGGCACCAACCACGGTATGACATGAAGCCATGGAGGGAGTCCTCCAGGGCTCCCCTGATAGGACTGTGGCAGCTTATGTTGTGAGGGGCTTTAAGGAGGACTTTAATATATTTATTATTTTATTATTTATTTAAACATTTTAACCCCACCCCTCCTGCTCCAGGCAGCTCAGGGCGGCTTACAACACAGTAAGTAAATATAAAATTATCTGTATCATCTCCTTATCTTCCCCCCTCATCCTTCCTCTCCTTCCTCACTGTCAATAACTATTGATGGAGTCACCATCCTGCCTGTCCCCCAAGCCCGTAGCCTAGGCTTCATCTTTGACTCAGCCCTTTCTTTTAAACCCTACATTGACTCTGTTGCTAAATCCTGTCGCTTCTCCCTCCATAACATTGCTAAGATTCGCCCTTTTCTCTCTGTCTCGTCTGCCAAAACTCTTGTTCATGCTCTGGTCATCTCTCGCCTCGATTACTGTAACCTCCTTCTCACTGGCCTTCCCCGGTCTCACCTTTCTCCCCTCATCTCTGTCCAAAACTCTGCTGCCAGGGTCATCTACCTCGCCAGTCGCTTCGACCATGTGCAGCCCCTCCTCTCTTCGCTTCACTGGCTTCCCCTTCCTGAACGAATCCTGCACAAGCTCCTAGTCTTCACCTATAAAGCTCTTCACAACCTTGCTCCCCCCTACCTCTCTGCACTTATCGCCC
Organism: Sphenodon punctatus; assembly: GCA_003113815.1. NCBI lineage: Eukaryota > Metazoa > Chordata > Lepidosauria > Sphenodontia > Sphenodontidae > Sphenodon > Sphenodon punctatus. The sequence goes on along the minus strand of QEPC01004333.1, from coordinate 3,655,298 downwards.
TCCATACTCCAGCCCGTGCACTTCGCTCCTCCTCTGTCCCTTCTCTCACCCTTCCACGCCTTCCCTGCTCCCCTAAGCGCCTTCGTCCCTTCTCACTTGCTGCCCCCCATGCCTGGAACTCCCTCCCTGTCCACATCCGCCTTGCCCCCTCCCTTCATACCTTCAAATCTCTCCTTAAAACTCACCTCTTTCGCTCTGCTCTGTCTGACTCTTTATCCTGCTGAGCCACTATTCCTATACCTACGATCGGTTTACCCTTATCCTTGCAACATGGACCTGCCTGCTGTCATTCTCATCGTAACCAAGCCAAGTACGTGCACTTGAGACCTCGCATCTTCATGAATGTTAGACCCCTTGTCTCTCCCTCTGTTCCCCTTCCTAAGTCTCTCCCCCAGCTCCTGTCTCTCAGATTGTAAGCCCTAGGGGCAGGGACCGTGTCTATTTTATTACTTTGTAAAGTGCCAGGTACACTGCTGGCGCTATATAAATGTTTGTTAATAATAATAATAATAATAAAAAAAAATAAAAGTAACACAATTAAAACACATTAAAAAGGAAAGCACTGAACAACAAACCCTCTCCCCTTCCCTAATCCATCCCCCACCACCCTACATCCCCTCTCTGTCCCATCCCACCCTACAGCCCATCTCCCTCACCAAAAGCCAGGCAGAACAGCCAGGTTTTACACATACAATGGAAGGAGGGGAGACCCAGGGCCATCCGGGCTTCCACTGGGAGGGAGTTCCACAGCCTAGGTGTGGCCACCGAGAACACCCTCTCCATAGTGGTCCCCCTGGGCCACACAGGGGACCTCGAGAAGGGTGCTCCCAGTGGACTGCTCCAGAGTGTGGAGAGCAAGGTGGTCCTGCAGGTAAGTCAGACCAGGGCTGTATAGAGTTTTATAGGTCAAAACCAATGGCCTGAATCGGGTCCAAAAGACTATAGGCAGCCAGTGCAGAGCCCGGAGCACCGGTGTAATGTGCTCATGGCATCCCGTCCCCATAAGGAGATGAGCCACAGCATTCTGCACTAGCTGCAGTCTCCAGACCATCACTATAGGTAGTCTCATATAAAGCACGTTGCAATAGTCCAATCTTGAGATAATGAAAGCATGGATGATGATGGCCAGGTCACTATCTGAAACATACGGCCGAAGCTGTCATATCAGATGTAATTGGCGAAACACATTCCTCACCAGAGCCCCCAACTGGGAATCCAGGAGGAGCTGCAAATCGAGGAGCACGCCCAGACTATGGACCTAGGATACCAGCGGAGGGCAGATCCCATCAATGATGGGAGCTGCCACATCCACTGTGCTCCCCACTACCATCACCTCCATCTTCTCAGGATTCAACTTCCAGTATACCCGCAGTGGGTGCTAGGGGACTGACCAGGGTGAGAACCATGGGCATGGAGCTCATGGTTCAAGTTAAAATCAAAAGGAAGTCAATGAAAGCAGAGTGACTGGACGGTTCAACTCCCCCCAGTGTCGGACTTGTAGGTTTCTACCTTAAGGGTGGTCCCAAAAAAGACCTCATTCACCACCTCTCCTATCCCAAGGGGAGTTAGTCAATGATGTGATCCCACCAGAGTTGTGCATGGTGCACTACGCATTGTTCAATAGTACAGTCAAGATGGTGCATGCGTGCAGCCAGGAAGCGGTCTTAGAGAAAAGTGACACAAAATCAGCATTCTAACTGCTTCCAGTCCACCCAGACAATTGCAGGCTGCTGGGATTCAAACTCCAGGGTTAGTTCTATGTAGATAAAGCCATGCTCATGGGATGCTCCATCTCATGTGTGGCCTTCGAGAAGCTCAGCTTTGTACTCTGGGTTGTCCAGCAGAGTGTAGGAAAGCAGAAGTCATGCATTATTTAGATTACTTTTTATTCATGGGCTGAGAAGGCATGATGAAATACTCCATGCTTCTGGGCACTTTCTGGTATTTGGCGGAGGAGATGGGTCTGCCACTCACCCCAGAAAAGTTGGAAGACCCAGCTATGCCCCTGACCTACCTGGGAATCGAGTTGGACATCGTCAGTTCCATCTCTCGGTTGCCAGTGGAAAAGCTAGTCACATTACAGAAGAGGATTAGGGAGTTTATGGGTGTCTGGAAGGTCATGGTACAGCAGCTGCAATCATTGCTGGCGTCATTCAATTTCGCCTGCTGTGTGATGACTCTGTCCAGGCTGGGCTTTCCTATCACGCCTATAGGAGTGGGCGTCAGGGGATCTGGCCCCAAACTACCACATCAGGGACACCAAAGAGATGAGGGACAATTTGGAGGTCTGGGATGCCTTCCTGGCCAAATACAATGGTGTGAGCTTTTGGCAGAACAGGCTGCTGATTGAGGCTGAGCTGCAGGTCCAATCAGATGTGGCGTGTTGCCTCAGTTTTGGAGTTTACTTCTAGGGCCATTGGTGGGCAAATTGGTGGGCACAGAGAGCACCAGGGATCTGACCTTCCTAGATTTTTTTTCCGATACTGGTGGCAGTCCGCCTGTAGTCCCATGACTTTGCCAACAAGCGTGTTCTTTTCTGGTATGATAACTTCGCCATTGTCCATGTTATTTTTAAAATTTTTATTTATTTAATATATTTATACCCCGCCCCTCCTGCGAACAGCTCATGGCAGCTAACTATCCAATATAAAACAATATTTAAAATATTTAAAACATTATAAAACAAGCAACAATTAAAACAGGGATAGACAAATTGTACTAAAAAATAAAGAAGGGTAGAGGGAGGGGAAAAAATCCACTAACCCACCCTCTCACCCTCACCAAAGGCCTGGGCGAACAGCCAGGTTTTACAAACTTGCCGGAATGTTAAAAGTCTTGGGGCCAGGTGAGCTTCCTCTGGGAAGGAGTTCCAAAGACACAGTCTGGCCACTGAGAATGCCCTCTCCATTGTGGCCCCCCCGCTTAACACGGGGGACCTCCAAGAAGGCACCCCCGGCAGACCGAAGGAGCCACTCTGGAGCACGGAGGGCAAGGCGATCCCTGAGGTATTTATTTATTTATTTATTTATTTTATAGATTTCTACCCCGCCCCTCCTGCCATGCAGCTCGGGGCGGCTTCCAGCATTAAAAGATACAATAAAATTTTAAAAATTTTAAATTCACATAATATTAAAAATATTAAACAGGGCAAAAACCAGCATAAATATAAACAGGTGGGGGAACTAAAACATCCCCCTACCCCTCC
>QEPC01004333.1:3626368-3648057 GCA_003113815.1 Sphenodon punctatus | reverse complement strand
CCTGGGTCCCTTCCCCTGGCTCCCCCCACATTCCTTCCCCACGAAGGCTGTACCTTTTCCCCTTGGTGTGGAAGCGCGTGTGTGAACCTAAAGTTAGGTGAGAGCTCTGAGCCCTATGATGATAGGGGCCTATACTCTTGGTGCGAAAGCATACTGAGTGGCCCACACTCTATCCTGACGGGCAACTGGGACCCCTCCGTAACCTTCAGAGCGGTGTGTTTGTACAGGGTGTGTGGGTTTCCCCCCTCCTTTCCCCATCCCACTGACAGGCGTAGGGAGCAGCCCAGTTCTCAGTCCTTCCCAGGGTCTCGAGCTCATTCAATCATTAATCTGAGGACCTTGGGCAGTTCCGGATTAGGCATGACGCATCACTGGTATCTGCTCCTGGGGCCTAAATAAGGGCCCCGAGCGAGATTATTAAGGCACACATACACCCCTCCAAGTCTGACAGCTGGGGGTGGGGTATAGTTTGGAATCGCAAGGAGGTGCAGCTCCTAACCATGGGCCTCCTAAGGTTGAAGTTGTTAAGCTCTACTGGACCATGTTTCACCCCCTCCCTGGATTTTGAATGTGTTCTTGATTAAATAGAATGTGACCTTTTACACCCATTGGAATTGTGTCTTGGCCTTCCTTCTGGGGTGCGGTGACAAAGAGTCAATGAATGTAGAGCTAAATTACTGTTATTTAGTATTTATAGTGAATGAGCCCAGGGCCTGTAATTAGAATTGAAAGCTGTCATTGAGAGGCCAATTTTATTGAATCCCCCTTCACCTCCAAAGACAGCCAAGACTCAGCTCCCCCGTTTGCAACCTGCAGAGGTCAACCCCTTAACCAAGACCCTCCCACTTTCTGCTAAAAGGAGTGTTTACTGCTTCCCTACAAAGATACATGTTTTTCCATGTGTGCAAACAGCACCCAAAAGCCATCTGTATCTAATTGTTTCCTTCTGATAGGGAGTTTTAAAAGGAAAGCTGCCTTCTATATCAAAACAGAAGTCTCCTTTTTAATGTTCTGACTTCTGATATTAGTTCCAGAAAAGTGAGCACATAATGCAAAAGATTTATATAAAGGAAATGTTCAGGTTTAAAAATTGTACAGATTTACAGAATTGTAAGATTAGATGGTACAGATTCACAGAACTGTAAGATTACAAGAATTATACACATTTTTAAAAGTACAGATCAGCTAATACAGAAAACGTATATAAAACACAATCTATTAGTAACACTTGAAATAGTCCCTAGTTTGAATTTCTCACCCTCAAACTCCATTCCTCATCTGTTTAGTCCCTGGAGCTGGGCCTTCCATACTTGTACATGAAAGACAAAATCAGTTTCTGTTCCTGCATATTAATTCAGAAACTTCTATTCTATGATCAGTCTATGTGTTAACTGGACTTTTCAGGGTGCTAATGACAGGTTCGTGCCCACTGCATCTCATAGCCTTATCAGCATATTGTGAGTAAGTCCTGCCAAACTAGTCTGGCAGCTATTGTCTTCTCTTCCGACACATTTGAATAATTAAACCCTCTATGAACAAGAAACTCTTCAGCACCAATCTTTTTTAAAATAGGTCTGGTTATAGGTTGGCTTCATACCTCTGCCTTCATTACTTTAATCCCAAAGTAGTTTAGCAGCATTGCACTTCTGGGCATATTTGCTTACAGGTGATATGAAATAAGGCAATGTATTGCTATTTTGTGAGATTTCACATTGGAACTTACAGAAATGGCAACTGAAAGATTATTTGAAGTCTATTGTACTTTTCTATGAGGACTTGTCTCAAAGGCACCAGAGCCTGTCAAAGTGTGGTGGGCAAGGTTTTTGGAGTATGGGTATAGATGGGTTGAAAGGGAGAGGCACAGTCCCTATGGATTCAAGCTGCCCCCAAATCATCTCTTGTCCCACCTTCCTAGAACTGTGGGCATCTCCACTGGCCATTGCCGATGCTCTTACTGCTGCTGCCAGGTGCAGGTGTACTGTTTGCAAGAAGCAACACTAAAGCTAGGGATGCTGCTATCTCTACTGGAAAGTTTTTACCATCTCCTCTGCCTCCCATGAACATATTTCTTTTGTCCAAAATGGACAGTAGGCCAGTCCCCTCCCACCATTTCCAGAGCTCCTGTCTTATGTGTAGCCATTTAAGGTTCACCACTGACTGAGAGAATTGTGTCTGTATGAAACAGAATCCACAGCTCACTTTTTATGATATTCCTCTTGCAAGGTGTTGAATTCCTCCTCTTCCCCTCAAAGAGCATAGGAACTAATGCTCAACACCTCTCAGGAGGCTCTTATATACCCCAATTTTCATGTGTGCCAAGCCCACGCAGCTATTACAGTTTCAGGGGTGAGTCCCATTGAAAATCAGGTTGCATGAATATTTATTTATTTATTTCATTAGATTTCTAGGCCACCCACTCCTGCTACTGCAGCTCAGGGTGGCTTCCAACATACTAAAAACATAAAAATATAAACAATTGTCAATAGAAAATATGAACAAATTCACATATGAATAACTATATAAAATTGCAATAAAAACATAATGGCAGAGTTACAAACACAAAAACCCACCGTCCCCCCATCCCAAACCCCCCACCCATCACCCGTCTCCCTTGCCAAATGCCTGGCAGAAAAGCCAGGTTTTACATTGTCTGCGAAAAGAAGGAAGGTCTGGGGTCAAATGAACCTTCAGCGGGAGGGAGTTCCACAGCCTCAGTGTGATCACCAAGAATTCCCTCCTCATCGTCCCCACCCGAGATACTCAGGGGACCCCAAGGAGAACGTCCCTGGATGACTGCAGAGGCCGATACAGGACCCAGAGGGTGAGGTGATCCTGCAGATAGGTAGGGGCCAGGCCATGGAGGGCTGTATAATGGGCCCGGAAGACTATAGGCAGCCAGTGCAGATACCAGAGCACTGGTGTAATGTGCTCACGATGACCCATCCCTGTAAGGAGGCAGGCTGCCGCATTCTGCACCAGCTGCAGCCTCCAGACTGTCACCAAGAGTAACACCATGTAGAGCGCATAGCAGTAGTCCCGTCTTGAGGTGATGAAAGCATGGATGATGGTGGCTAGGTCCAAGTCTAAGACATATGGCCAAAGCTGTTGCACCAGATGTAATTGGCAAAATGCTCCCTTCTCCACAACCACCACCTGGACATCCAGACAGAGCTGAGAGTCCAGGAGCACCCCCAGACTCTGAATCTGAGGAATCAATAGAGGGTGGACACCATCAATGATGGGTGCCACCACTCCCTCAGCCCCTCCCACCAGCATCACCTCCATCTTGTCAGGATTCAGCTTCAANGGAGTCAGATCGAGTCCGACGCCAGCATCGCTCCAGCCTCCTGCCTACTTGCTTCATCCCCCGCAGCCCCTCAGTAAACCAAGGGGCCCTGGGTGACAAGACAGTCTTCAAAATCAAAGCTGGTAATGAGACTGGTGGGGTATTCATTTTTCAATGCCTTTGGAATAACATTTTCCTTTCCAAGCATGTTCCAGAAATTAACAACGGCATAGCCATTGCTCTTTATCATTCCCGGAAGGAACACTTCTACTTCCTGGCCCCCAACACCAGTATGGCACCTTAACCAATACCGAAGAATCTGTGGAGCCTCGGATAAAGTACTCCTTGCCACAGTACAGGGATCCCTGGTTCCACAGACCAAAGTGGCCTACGGACAGGTCTTTCAGCAGTTTTAACAATTTAGGGCTCAGAAGGTCTGGCATCCTGTCTTCCGCATTCCTGAACCCCAGATCCTGAAATTCATGTTTTCACTCAAAGGGATGGGCACCTAGAACAGTGACCAATAAGGTGGAGGCTCTCAACTATTTTAGCCGACTAGCAGGCCAGCTGCCTCCTGACAATGACTTCTACCTTTGTAGAATGATAGAGTTGGACCCGCCAGTCCTCCCACCAGGTGGATGGGTGGGCCCCAATCACTCCCTCCCCCCTCCTCTGGAGATTGGTCTTTGCCCTCAAGGAAGTGTACAGGAACAGCTATGAGGCTCTAATTTTTGACACAGCATTCAAACTTGCCTTCTACAGTGCACCGAGAATTGGGGAGCTGGTTTCAGAGTTGGGCCATGTATCATTCCATCTGGAGGGGCTACGACTCAGGATTAGGTTCTCAAAAATGGACCAGAGGAATTATGGCACAATTTCTTACCTGTACCCTGCCAACATAGAGCTTTTCCTGGTCTTAGCTCTTAAAGCCTACCTGGGTCTACACTCCTGGGGTAAGGGACCCCTTTCTATTCACGCAGGAGGTGCCCCCCTCATGTGTTTCCAATTCATAGCTGCCTTAAATAGATGCCTCTGCCACCTCCCCCCAGGCAAATTGGGTCCCACTCCTTCAGGATTGGGGTGGCAAGCACTGTGTCCACCCTTTGCTTCACTGACAGGGAGATTCAGAGCATGGGGTGGTAGAAGACAGGGGCATTTAGATCTTACATTCAGGGATACACGCCCATAGGGGGGTTGGGCCCCCATCCCCACCCACCCAGCTCAATGCCTAACCGGTTGCAAAATTAACATGAACTATTTTTGACCTCTTCCAGAACCCAGCAGACATCTACTGGAGCAGCTTGCCTGGATCATGGAACTGAGGGTAATTTTAGATGTTACGTGCTCCCGGGTCACCACTGTGGATTCCCAACTGTGGTGAGTCAGCTAACCCCCTCCCATGGTCCAGGAAGGCCCCAAACAGATGTGACAGGAGCAGGACCATGGCAAGGAAATGGATGGCCGGACCACAGATGTTACACCAATTCCGGACCATGGTCAAAACACCCAGAACACATCGGGGTGGGGCAGGAGGCAGACATGGCTGACTGAGAGCAAATGAAGCCAAAAGTGCCAAAAGGCAATGGCCACACAAGGGAAATGGGAAGGGAGGGCAAGGAGGGAGAGGACCGACTGAGGCGGCACACACAACAGGCACAAGAAAGCTGTGGACAAGGCAGAACACAAAACACAAATGCCTGGGCGATAACACACCTGAACGGGACAGGAAGGAAGGTGGGAGCACACAGGGAAGGCCAAAACACAAATCACCACGGCCGGGGGGGGGAGTCCCAGGTCAAGGAAGTGGAGGGGATCGAGCCAGGAACAGATCAGGACACGGAGACAGGCACCCAGAACCCCATGGACAGCACAGGACACCAAACAGCAACAGAGACATCCCAAGTCACAGGGAGCCCCACAGGGACAGAGCACAGTAACAGGGGGAGGGCAACCAAGCTTGGGAAGGCACCGGAGCGGTCCGAGGCAGCTCCAGGTGGCAGGGATCCCAAGCACTGATGCAAACGCATGGCCAGGGACGGAGACAAGATGGAGCCGGCGAGCAGCACAGGCAGCCCCACCCCACCCCACCCCACCCCCCAGAGGAAGCAGGGAGACACTGTCCAGGGGCCCCAAGTCCCTCACTGTCACAGATGCACCCAGGGGGCAAGGGGGGGCAGGTCATGGACACAGGTGATCAGCCAGCCAGCCAAAGGATGACAACACCACTTGGAGGGCCGGTAGCGGGGTCCGGCACCAGGAACAAGCCAAAGGGGGGGGAATTGAGGGGAACACTACAGGCAGTGATGGAAAGGGGGTGCCAATGGAGGAAGCACAGCGACACAGGCAAGCGGAACCGAGGCAAGCGAACTGACTGGAGCAGCTGCGAGCCCAGAACTGCAAGGAGCGAGCGACCAGTGCCCTGAGCTAGCAGGGGGGGTGCAGGGAGCACACAGTGGGCTGGTCATCCATGGCACCGAAGACACAGGAGGCCTCACAGCCAGCTTCAGGGGGTCATGAAGGGGCCTGGGATGGGAAGCCCCACCAGACGCACATAATGGGGCCACTGAAGCATGCCCCGGCAGTAGCCCAGTTTTGCCATGTGGTGGGCCTCAAACAAATCTGCCACGGCAAACCCCACCTGAACATCAGCTTGTGACCACACACACACAGCACCGCCAGCTCTGGTCAAGTGGGCTCCGGCAGGGCATAGTCAGCAGCAGGGAGCCATAGCAGGTGCCCAAGCTCCAACAGGCGGTGATATGCTGCCACACACGAGCGCTAGTAGCCATGCGCCCCATGGATGCAGCCAAAGAAGGACACAGCCAGGACCGGGCCCCCCTCCTCCAGACAGGCCATGAACCCAGCCAGGCTACACATTGAGAGGGCAGACACAGTCTCCGCTAGAGACAATGCCACATGCGAGTACCGCATCTCTGGAACCCGCCCATCAGGAAAGGGACAGAGGCCAAGCGCCTCCATATGGAGCCCGCACATGCAAGCACTCACCTCATAGTCAAGGTAGCGAAGGCCGGAGCTCAAACTTGCATAGGCACCAGGGAAGGTGTCAGGGCAACACAGAAGCAGTTGCACAGCCAGGGAATGCCACAGGTCACAGAGGGCCAAGGTCTCACAGAAGGTCCAGCTATGGGGGGGTGCCAGGCAATGCAGGGTGCAGGAGGCCCGGGGTAGCACTGCTGGCCATGGTCCAGCAGGCAGAGGGTCTGATCAGTAAGGCGAGAAGGATCCCTCATTCCCATGGGGTCTGGGAAGGGAAGCTGGGGAGCTCCAAGGACACATAAGAAGGCTGCAGGCCACAGCATCGGATGGCTAGCGAGCGATGCGCGGGGTGTGGACCCATCACAGCTGCTGGAAATGAACACACAGGCTGTACAGCAAGCACAGATAGCAGGGAGGTGATGACAACAGGCAAGCAGCTGTGGAATGACCGGATGCGCACATGCTGGCCAGGGCAATGAGCCCCCATGGTGGGAGTGCAGGTGCACGCAGGGGGTGGGGGTGCCCCAGCACCCACTGAACAACCACAGGCCATCCGTCAGTGGGGCGGCCAGGTGAGGGTGGCCAACACAGGTGTGCTGCCCCCCCCAGGTGCAAGTGCGGGGTACAATGCAGGGGCAGGCCCGGGACACGGGCTGGGTAGCCTAACCCCACCTGAAGCACAGTCCACCATGGATGCAGTACAGAGGACCACTTGTTGGATGCATCTGGCCCTATGTGCAGAGTAGTACCAGGTGCACACCAACCTAATGGGCCTTTCCACTGACATGCTCCACCTGCATGCCCACATCCAGGAGTACTTGGCCAGGAGCGCTGCAGCTGCCCATCGCTCCCACCATGGGTGCCAGCGCTCCCTGGTCCAGTCAGCCCCCCCCCCCCCGTGGCTCATGAAGGCATACCAGGTCCCCAGGAACCCAGTGGAGGCGCTGTTCAACTCCTGGCTATGCGCCTTGAGGACCGTGGTTGAGAGGGCCTTTGGTACCCTCAAGCAGCACTGGAGCTGCCTTGCAGGTCAGCTGGACTTCGCTGTGGAAACCTCGGCCCTCATGATCAGTGCCTGCTGTGTCCTGCACAATATATGTGAGACCGATGGGGCTGCCTTGGTGTTCCCTGTGCCCCAGCGGCCACCAGGACCTGTGCCGCTGTATGTGAATTCAGATAACCCAAGGGAGTGCCGCTATGCCAAACGGTTCCACACTGTCCTGGAAAGGCGAATAACCAGTGATGCCGGGCCTGAGCCTGCTGGGCATACCCTCGGCTGGCCCCACCTGTCAATGCGCCATGCCCTGGGTGATGCCCACAGCCCCTTCCCAAAGCAGGTAGTCGGACAAGAAAGGTTAAGGTTGTGTACACCAGTGCATTTATTTCACGACATGTGCCCCCATAACCCCCCTGCCCACCCTGCTACTCCCAGATCCACCCTACCTCCCCCTCCCCCATCCCATTCCCCCCCTACCCTGTTGCTTCCAGGGATGTCCCCTCGAACACCCTGAGGGCACCATGGAGCTCTGGGAGCTCCCCTCGCCCCTGCTGTCAGTCTCCCTGACTGTGTCCTGGGAGGCCTCCATGTCTGTGCAGTGTGGATGGGGGTTGGGGGTGGCGCAGGGTGGGCCCCCCTGGGCAGTTGCTGCCTCTGGAGGCCAGGTGGGACCAGGAGGCGGATGCATGGGCCCTGCGGGTGTGCCAGCAGCTAGGGCAGTGGTGCAGGTGGTGGGGGCACCGTGGGGGCCAGCTGAGGTGCTGGGCCCGGTAAGGTGCCGGGGGGAGCGACCGCCATGATGTACGCACTCATGGTCCCTGCATACAGCAGCAGTGAGGTGCTGATATCCTGAGCAGTGGTGGGGGTGTTGGTGGGACCCCCCCGCATGTGGCCGGCCTCGGATTGCCCCCCTGGTGCTCCCCCCATTGTGCCCTCCCCTACCGTGTTGTCTCACCTTGCTCCTCCAGCTGCTGCTGTGGCTGCTCCCCCCCTTCCCACTTGCCTGGTGGTCCTGTGTGCTGGGGCGCTTGTGGGCCTGTTGGGGAACAGGGGGAGATATGGTTACCCTATCATGGGCCCGGTCCCCTTCCCACCATTCCCCCTCCCTCTGGCATGGCTTCCGGCGCTGGTTCGCGAGGGGGGCCTGCTGCTCCCCGAGGTCCTGGGGCATTCCTCTGCGGGGGCTGGGCCCTCGGAGTTGGAGCCTGCATTCAGGGCTGCCATGGATGAGGGCACGTCCGCCCTTTCCCTGCCCTGCACCACAGCACTCCCCACAAGCCATGGGATGACTATGGAGCCCTTGAGGTGCAGGATGCGGTCCAGGGCATCATAGTAGGGGGCGGTCCGTGCTCCATGTCTGGACTGCCGGTTATTGTCCTTTATCACCTTGTACCCCCTCTTTAGCTCCTTGACCTTTGAGCGGCACTGGGCCATGATCCTGTGGTGCCCTGCCACCTCCATGTCCCACACTATCTCAGTGAACACATGCTCGTTGCATTTGTTCATGGCTAACTCCACCTGGTGCTTCAGGGACCCGCAGATCCAGATGAAGTCCTGGGTCTCCTTGTGCCCCCATTGCCCCCTTCTCTGGTACCAGCATATCCCACATGTGCCCTCCTCCTCTTGTGGTTCCTCCTCCTCCTCCTGCTCCTCTTCCTCCTCCTCTGCTTGCCCCCCTCCCACTGAGCACCCCTCTTCATGCCCCTGTGAGGCCCCCCCTCGCTCTCCTTACCCATTTCCAGGGTGCCTCTGTTCCCTGGCCAGTTGTCCCCTCTGGGGTGGCCTGCCATAGCTCCTGCTGGTACTCTTCCACCTCCTCCTCTTCCTCCTCCCTTCCCTACTCACCCTCCACTCACTTCTCCCTTCCACCTTACTCCATCCCGCCACAGTCCCCTGGTGCTGTGTGCCTTTTAAATCTCCCTCCCCGGTCTGTTTGTTTCTCATTGCCTGGCAGCGATGCTGCGTGCTTTCGCCATGGCTGGGGATCATTTTGTTTGATTCCACCTGGTGGTTGCCATTCAGTCATTACTTTTTGCAGTTTCCCACTGGGAATCACTTTGACCACCATTCCGGTGATGGTACCATCCCGACCTCCAGAAACGTGGTTGGGTTTCACCCCTATGGGTGATTTTATTTATTTATTTATTTTAAATATTTCTGAGTCAGCCCCCATACCTACAGCATCTCGGGGTGACATACAATTCCATAAAAACATAATTAAAAACATTTTAAAACACAATAATTTAAACTAAAACAGGATTGGGGAACAAAATTTAGAGGAAAAAAAAAAAGGTAGGGGAGAGCCAACACCCTAGCTCCCCCTTCCCCCCCCCCAACCTCCCCAAAGGCCTGGGTGAACAGCNTGAACAGTCCCAAGGACATCCGCCGTGTCAGTGGATGACACCCACTGAAACTGATCCCACAACGACAGACATGGTGGGGCTTCCTGTACCTCTGATACATCCACTGTCCTAAATGCAGCATCAAGATCATGGTGAATCTGGGCAATTTTATCCCCCCCAAATTAAGCAAACATGTCACAGAGAGGAGGCTGGGCAGGGATCCCCATTACCTCTGGTTCTTCCACTGCCATAAGCATGGCATAAAAATCGTGATGAATCTGGGCAATTTTATCCATAAAAAAGTCAACGAACATGTCACAGCAAGCACTGGAAAATTCCAGTTCCAGGTGGAGGGAGGCCAGACTGACCAGCCCCCTCACCACCCGAAAAAGCTCAGCTCCATGGGGCTACATGCATTTATGGTAGATTTTGTGCTTTCAGAATTATTGGCACCAATATACACGATTTTTTTGAAATGTTGATCTCTATATTCGAAGTGAAAGTGATTGTCTAAATGCACTGAGAAGCTGAGTCTTAGTATGTTCATGTCTCAGGAGAAAACTGTACCTATTTAGCTGGATTTCTTTCTCAAGCTAAAGCAGTGTGTATAGTTCAATATTATTTTAACCTCTGGTGTAACACGTATTTAATTTCAACAGCATACACTAAGTCCACAGCATGGAGTCTGATCTTTTAGACAAAACTCTAAAGGATTTTGGCCTTTAATATAAGAGAAGCACTTCCTGATATTGTCCCGACTTGGTTGTAAAGCACAAACTACTTTATGGGTTTTCAAGCTGTACTGCATTTGTTCTATTGACGGTTGGTATACAAGGATAAATTTTTCTGCAATTATCTGCTGTTTCCTCTGTTTATCAACTGAGATTGTGAAACATTATCCATCCACTAGTTTTGTAACCATAATGGATGACTGCAGTTGGTAAGATGTGCAATATATGCCTGTTTAAAGATCCATTCCTCAGTTTCAGGTTACTGCAAATGTTATAAATTTTACTCACCAGTACAGAACCAAATTCTTCTTCATGAACAATAGATGTGCAAAGTCAAGCAGCATGAATCTGTCAGTAGCTCAAAGAATGAATCAGGTTTTTTGGAGTCAATCCATAACACCACATAACAGGGACAGGCTGGTGAGCAAAGCGTGGTCATTAAAGAGTAGTGCCAGATTGTGGGGGCAGGTGCTCCTATTATGGAGGGACAGTATCCTAGCAGGCACTGAGGGAAGCAGCAGACACAATCACATGATTGAAGCTATTGCGCATCGGCAACGGCTAGCCTCAATAGGCTGAGTGCCTGAATGGGGCCAGCTGGGCTGGGTGTGGCCAAGCCTGAGAAGGAGACAGAGAACTCAGTAGAAGAGACTTTTATGGAGACAGAGAGGAGGCAGGAGTGAGGGAGGAAGTGTTTTGCCTCACTAGCTGGTGTCAGGAGGGATTGTGGGGCCTGAGTGGGAGGGCCTGTTATTATTCAGAGATGTATGGACTATTTATGTATGTATTAGTGCTGAAACTAGGCCATCAGAAAACTTTGGAATTCATCAGGGATTCCATTCCCCAGTTCCGAGTTTCCAAATTCCGAAGCTCCAAATACCAAGGCTGGTCACTGGAAAACTTTGTAAAACTTTTAAAACCTCAATCGAATACTGGAGCCATTGCACATCTGGCTGGCGTGACCTCCCAGACAGTTACCCATAACTTGTCTGAGCTAGGAAACGAAACTTAGTGCAATATTTGGTAGGAGGGTGGTATGGGAGGAGACAGTTGAATGATGGGCAAGCCACAGGACAGGTTTTGATTGGCTGACAGGGGCAAAATAAAAGTGGCTATAAAGCCATTTTTCATTCTCTTTGGTAAATTTGGCTTTGTGCTACACTGCTGATCTTTAAGTAATCGGCTTGCGGTGGGGAGCGGTGCCTGTCCTGTCCTGTCCTGTCCATAGGGGCAACGCTGGGGGACAGGGGTTACATTTTTCCACCCTGACATGATTTTTTTTTTAAATAAGTGGGTGCCACATTGCTGCTGCCTGCTACTTGGTACCATGAGGCCAGAGGGATCTCCGTCTTGCTCCACTTCCCCTTGCCTGGGCTGTCCAAGTTACCAGTGCCACACCAATGCCATGCCTTTTTTAAAAATAAGCGTGTGTCACTGCTGCCTGCACTGCTTAGCACCATGGTGGCCAGAGGGATCTGGTTAGCTCCACTTCCCCTGACCATGGGCTGTCCATATACTAGGGGCAATGCCGGGGGTTGCTACCAGTGTCAAATCTACTTAAAGTTTAAAGTGGGTGCTGCTGCTTGCACTGCCTGTTGGCAAGTTGGTACCATAGAGGCCAGAGAGAGATCACCTTAGTTTTGCTGTGGTTTTTGTGAGCACTGTGACTGTACTTTGTCTGTGGGTTCAACTTTGCCAAGATGTGACTGACCACTGAGCAGGGGCACAGGAGAAACATACTTTCTTTCTGTTTAAAATAATATGGTGTGAGGGGAGGAGACGGCTTTCCTTGCATAGGTGTGCACTGGGAAAGCACAGTGGAGGCTTTTTGTGGGGTGGGGTGTGGGGTGAATGTTTGGTTTCTTTCTTGTGGATGTTATAATTATGCCTACTGGACTGACTTTTTTTTGGCTTTGTGCATGCAGTTGTTTCTCTTTTGTGGGTTTGTTTTATTTTGAGCGATTGTCCCACTCTTGCTAGCCTGCTTTTCTGGGCACTGCTCGGTTGGCATAATGATTTTAAAGTGGGTGCACTCACTGCTGATGGTGGGCCATGCTGTGGGTACACTACTGCTGACTTTTGGGGGATTTATCCACGTAGTCACACTTTTGTGGGTTTGTCTTCTTGAATGATTTCCCACTCTTGCTAGCCTGTTTTTCTGGGCAGTGCTTTAGCTGTGGGTTCAAGAACTTTGCCAAGATGTGACCAGCCAGGGCACTGTGGAAATACTTTCTTTCTGGTTAATTAATTTATGGTGTGTGGCGAGGGGGATTTCCTTGCATAAGTGGGCACAATTGAGGAGTTGTGGGGGCATGTCTTGTTTCTTGTGTGTTGTGCCGAGTAGTTCCAATTTCTGCAATTCCGAGTTCTGAAGTTCTGAGTTCCAGGGATTTTCGAGGTCCAGAGTTCCTAGATCCGAATTCCAAGTTCTCAGAAAAAGTTCTGAAGTTCAACCGAGTACCCGGTCTGGGTACTGGGAACTTAACAATTTGATCCGAGTACTCGAATGGGCTATTCGGTGCAGCCCTAGTATGTATATATGGTAAAGGACTGAGCACGGTATATAAAGAGCATGCTGAGAGAAAGGGCCTGGGTCTTTGGGGGAGTACTTACCACAGGGTAAGTACTTACAGCGTACCCTATAACACACCAGGTTCCAAGGTTTAGGTTGCCTTGCATTATACCATTTGTATTTTTAATGAAGGGTGGGCCACAGTTCTAATATTTGCTCATTTGCAATTATTCCATAAATATCCAATTCATAGTCCTCAACTGACTTTCATTCTGAAAGATGTCCCTCCCTTGCTCCATGGTATTTTATTTGCTATGCTCTATGCAGTGAGAGATTCATTGCAATGTGCATATGCAAGGTTCATTGCAACAGGCAAACAACAGTCATCAGTTATCAGCACCATACTATTTCTTGTTGTCTTATTTAATTCAAAAGTCAGTGTAGATCAGAGTTCATATCTCATCTTAGCCATGAACTCACTGCATGGCCTTGGGTTGGGTGGGTCTTTGGGGTGGTTTAAATGTTTTTAAAACTGGGTTTTAAAAATGCTGGGTTACTTTCCCATCCTGTATTTTCCACACAAAAATACAAATCACCCCCGCCCTCTCCCTGAGTTCTATGTGGGTATAGGAGTACCTACATATAAGAACCTCTCCACGTATATCTTTCTCATGGATACCAATTCTCTTCTCTACGACAGCATAGAGGGAGACATTCATAAAATGTGCATACATTTGTTGTACGTATAATACACGTCCATCATGACAGAACTTAAACGTTTCACTCTCTCCATTAGATAACATAGGAACTTCAAAACATCGGGGCTGCTCCCATGCCCCATGGAGCACTGTGCAGAGCATGCATGGATGCATACCAAAAACATACACGCCCCCAGCACAGGACCTATGGCACCCACACAAACCGCATGGTTGTGCACACAGGGCATGGAATCAGCCCCACTATATAACGTACGAACTACATGACAGATTTTCAAAATCTAAACTCAGGAATAGACTACAATGCACACTTCATTTTCTGACACCTCTACACATCAACACAGATAACTTAAAACAAAATTTTATACATCAACTGGAAAGGTTTCAAAGAGAGAAAAACATTCAAAGTCCTATAACTCAGCCATTTCTCAACTGATATTTCTGAAATTTGGGTAGTTATACCCCTCACCCACAGTGATACGATAAATCACCTCAATTTTCTAACGAGCATTATTTTAATGGAGAGTGCAAGTCATCTTAACTATAGAACCGCTCTGATAGCTCTATAATAAGGCTAGTGGAAAGTTTAGAAAGCTGACCTTTTCCCACAGTTCCAACAACATAGCAAGGCAGTTCAGCGCAGCAAAGAGACAGAGAAGGGCAGTAGCATGATAGAGGATTAGGACTCATTTTCAAAACAGGATAACTAATGAGAAAGCCCAAAACAATGCTAATATTACTGCTTCCCTCTCAGAGACTAGTGCTCCTCAGGTCTGTGATAGGAGTGTACAATTCCTTTTTTTTATTATGATTTAAAAAATCATTTTCTTTTTAATTACTGTAACAACAAAAATGATAAATAAAAATAACGAAAACAAAAATAAAAATGAATTTTCACTTTTGAAATAATTGGGGGGGGGATGAAAAACATATTTCCAGCTATACCTTTTTTATTATTCAGTTCTGATGGAACCTGGGAAGATTGTACCCCCAACAGAGGGCACTATGTGTAGCAAATTTTGGAAAGATTTGATGAAGGGAACCAATTTTATAATATGTTGGGATTTTTTAAAAAGCTGCATACGCATTCCTGGCTGCAACTTCTTTATCTTCCATCCAATTTGCATGAAACCTGGGAATTTTATTACCCTCTCCAAGATTACCAATCCTGCCAAATTTCAGAAAGGGTCCTGATGTCATAAGCCATTCACTTGGAAATGCATTTCCAGCTGTTTTTATATTCCATCCTGTTTACAAGACATTTGGCAGGAATGTATCCCACATCTTCCATGTAAGCTCTGATAAACTATAGGACAATTTGATAAAGGGCCCCAATTTTAAAGTTGTCACCTTGAAGACCATTATTCAGATAAATAGCAGCACATGCAGTGCCAGTCAGAGGCAGGCACCTGGCATGACAGGGGGAGGGGGAGGGAGGCTGTAGGAGGGAGGATGGGAAGCAACTCAAAAGACTGACAGACACATTTATTGCATGGTTCTTAATATGCATTTGTTTTGCCCAGTGCACTGGGCAAGAATCCTGTGACAACAATTCCCCTATTTTCTAGGCTCTCTCTATTAAACAACAATCATGTTATGTGATTTGATTATCCCAGAGCAAGACTCACTTCCTGATACGTCATTTCCTATTTGTCACTTTCTACTGTCTCCACTGGGTTCTCCATATCTCTGGAACATGAACATTCCACTCTGGCTGGGATGTCATGAGGATATATTTTGCATTGTGGGAAATATCACAGAGTTGTGGGGAGGTGCCACAGAAATGCAGGGGAATTGTTGTGTCACAGGAATCAGCCATTGTGTGAATGTATAAGCTACTTGGCAAGACAAATGGGGTGAGCCCTGGCTCAAGTATAAAGGTCCCATGTTCAATCCCTGGCATCTCCGATGCAGGATGTCCGGTAGAACATCTGGGTGAGGACTCTTCTGGGGATCCTGGATGGTCTCAGGTAGCACACTTGGGTGAGGCCTCTGCCAGAGACCCTCAAGAGCTGGATTTGAAACCCTGCTGCCATGTCAAATTGTGACAATACTAGACTAAGATGGACCATTGGTCTGACTGAGTTAGGCAGCTCCTTATATCCTTAAACACAGAGAGATGATAGATTAGAGCTATCTTAGCTATAGATAAGGGTAGAGAACAAATGCCAAGACAAGGATATTGCATTTGGTGAAAGTGTGATAGTTGTCGACACCCCCCCAAAGAAGACAAGGACATCTCTGTGGGTTTTAACGGCTACACTCTTTATTAATCATTTCCAAAAAAGGGGCGAAGGGGTACCCGTCCTGCTTCCCGCTTTGAACTGGGGTCCTCCCTTTTCTAACTGTCCCTAACTGTTTTCCCAACCACAGGAGGTTCCCGCTACCCCCTACCGGGCACTGCCCTGTCCTCCCGGCGCCCTTCTTCCCCACGTTCTCAGGTTAAGCCTGAGGGGAATCCTCCTGTGCCCCAACTTGTAAACTTCTTTAACTTACACCTGCTCCGATCACCGGGTTTTCCTGGGCCGGAGCGGGTTGTTCGTACCTACCCCCTACCCCTTGGGGGGGTGAGAACACTGTAACTGCCTGTTTGGCACATGGTTCGCCCAGCGGGTTCGGCCATTCACCTCTCACCCTTGGGCTGACCATACAGTGGACCGCACTGTGCAGCTATGCATGGCCTTGCCCATCTCTTACGGAGATGTTCCTAATCATGTTATGTTATCTACTTAAATGTATTAAACAATTTATTAAACAATTGGCCTTAACTCAGCCCACCACCACCAGAACAACCAGCTTTGCTTGGCTGGTTCACCGCCAAACCACCAATACTTCCCAGGATCTCGACTAGCTGGCATTTTAGGACCCCAAGGTAAAGATTACAACCCATATCTGATAGGTAGATATCATTACTTCTAAACAACTCGTCCTTGTCATGGTTGATACTGTCATGACTTATATCCTTTCCCCCTTTTCTTTGTAGCCAATTACCGCTTT
Source organism: Sphenodon punctatus (assembly GCA_003113815.1). NCBI lineage: Eukaryota > Metazoa > Chordata > Lepidosauria > Sphenodontia > Sphenodontidae > Sphenodon > Sphenodon punctatus. Next base: position 3,631,479 of record QEPC01004333.1, on the reverse strand, counting down.
CGGTGTTTGCCCGCTTTCGCGTCCGGTCCACCTGCCCCGGGCGCTGAGCATTGGCCCATACCCTCCTCTGCAACATGTCGGACCACACCAGTGCGCACCCCTGAAATCTCTCCTGTACCACTTGCAGGTCAGTCTTCACCCTCTTTGTCAGCCACAGCCCCGTTACCCTAGGCAGGTTGTTCTCCCCTAAGTGTATTACAAGCACCGGCGGTGCAGGAAATTTTTCTTTTGCCACAGTCAGCATTGGGAGCACTTGCTCCCAAAGCATTCTGTGCCTACCTATCCAAATTACCTCCGCCCAGTCACTTAGGCCCGGCTGGGTACCCCATCCGCTGCATTTGGCCATCTTTCCTGCCCAGTGCATGATGCTGTGCATGATCCAGTGCATGATCCAGACCACTTTCCGTCCCCGCAGAGCTGACATGTCTGCAAAAAAAATCAGGGTTAAGTGGTTGCAACTACTTCAACTCCCTTTGCCCGTGCACTCTTGCCTCGGTGTTCATGATATACGAGCAGTATGTGCCTGATCGCCATCTCCCTATTCTCTGTATCTGCTCACCAGGCAGTCCCATGCTTGCCACTGCTGATGCCACCCCTATCCTAAAGGAGTGCGCGCTGTAACAACCTGTGTCGAAGCCCACTGCCCTCACACACATGCTAAGGACTGGCCCAAATTGATAATGCATCAGTGGTGGCCCATCCCTGTGAACAAACAAAGGGCCCATACCCCCTGGACGAGATGCTAGGCACTCTCTCATCCCCCCCACGGGGCAGATTTGGGTATCCTCAGTGGGGCAGAGCTTTACCACGCGCCCCCTCCCCCTCTGGTCAGTCTTTGACCTTTGTAGATGCAACATGAGAATGCCTCCCTGCCACGCCACATCCTGAATTTGGAGGGTCCTACCCGACCTGTCAGTCCTGGAGTCAGGGACGAGCTCACTGATCCTGAAAGCTCCAAAAAGTGCGACGCAGAAGGCTGCCATGAACAGAACTATCTTGCTGTTGGAATTACAGACATGATACAATGCCCGTATTATACTGGTAAGCAACTGGGAGGTAATGGGGGCCCTGGTGTCTTGTACTTGAGATGTGTTTCTGTTCCAGCTCTCTCTCCAACGGCTCATGAAAAAGCCATTATCGGGAGAGGGGTGACCTGCCAAACGGCTCATAAAGGCAATGCCCGATATTTTACCAGCAATTGTCTCGAAGGTTGTACATGAGATGGAGCATCCCATGGGCATCACCTTGTCAAAGTAAAATTTCCCCTGGAACTGCATGCCCAGCAGCTCAAAGTCCTCAGGGTGCTCCGGCAGGAGACGGAACGCGGACTTAAGTTGCACTTTGCAAGGAGGGCCCCCTTTCCTCAGGCAAGCACCATTTTGACTGCAGTGTCAAATGATGCGTACCTCACTGAGCAAAGCTCTGGAGGGATTGCATCATTCACTGACTCCCCTTTTGGGTGGGACAAGTGGTGAATCATGCAGAACTCTCCTGGGGTATTCTTTGGCACTATGCCCAGGGGAGATATCCTCAGTGTGGGTGTGGGTAGCGCATCGAAGGGGCCTTGTATCCTTCCTTCCCTGACTTCCTTATTGATTTTTGCTGAACGAGCTGCTCATTCCCTGCCACTGATTAAAAGTTTCTGGTGCTCAGGTGATAGCAGGGGCCCTCTGTTGGAATCCTGAAACCCTGCCTGAATCCCTCCACTACGTAGTTGGCGACCACCTGATCAGGGTACCCACGGGTTACTGCCAGCAAGCCATCATGCCGAAATGGGGTTGGCGCCCTTTCCCATTGTCTGGGTGGCCAGGCTCTGCCTAGCGCCTGCCCTTCCCCTATTCCTAGCCCCAGACTGTCTGAATCTGTTGCATCCCGAGGCGGCGTGGTCACTTGCACACTGGGTGCACACGAGCTTGAACTTACATTGGGCCCGAAAACATCTACCTCCGTCATTATAGTCCCAGCATGTCAGCCCCACTGGGAACTGCCTTGCTCTCCCGCTCTGTCCCCTATCCCCTTGCTGGATGCTCCCCACACGGGAGAGGACATGTTCACTGTCGGATCGTGGAGCATATCTGGAGCAGCTGATACACTCGAGCCAGATGTCATGGGCATGCATATCCCACCGCAGCCACGGGTTGTTGGGTGCCCTGCGCTGAAATGATTCATTGTAGCACAGCCGAGCACCAGGTCCTCCTGTGTCAAAAGCTCAGTGCACTATATCCGAGTATTTGATCAGCTCTAACCCCCGTTCTGGGAATTTAAGCAACGTCACCTCCATGTAAATTGTGTAGGCCGCCGTCCAATTGGACCAGGTGCGCTCTGCCTTCGGCCTCAAACCTCTCTTTATCCTTCCTCTCCTCCTTGTCGTTGTGGTCAGGGATGGGGTCGCTGAAGAGGAAGGCGAATATATCTATATATTTGCCACTCCAAATCTTCTCCTTCGTGGCCTGTAGCAAGTGCTCCCCTAACGGGGCTGAAACATCTGCATGGCCCCCGGCCAGAGCTCTTCCCTCCGGTCGCAGCACCACCCAACCCAGCTCATGCAGCACCGCTCTGCCCCCCCCCCCATACCTGGGCTGCTGCATTATACCTGAGGGCCGGGCAGTGCCCAAACCTCTCGGTTTGACAATGAGTGTACCACCCCGTCAGAGGGCCACCCCACCCCTCACATGGTGAATGGTGTCCCTGTGCCCCTTCTCTGTGCCTCCATGTCACCCCAGGGCTGTCTGGCACCTGGCATCTGGCTAGCCCTGCCCCCCACTGTTCACAATCCCCTTCACACCAGTAGTCCTCACCTTGATCACTGTCCCAGGGTTCCATCACACGTTGGGGCCTTGGGCCACCGCTGGTACCCCCTGTCCCTCGCTGGCATTGCTGGGTCGCTTCCAGGCTGTCTGTCAGGGCCTGCATCCCCTCTCGGAGCATCTCTATCTGCACTTGCTGGCTAGGCGAGAAGTCCTCCCTTCTTCTACTGGTCCCTGGCTCATCGTCCCTGTAACGAGATGGCAGAACCTGGCGCTGCCCCTGTCCATGGCAGGGAGGAGCCTCCCCCCATGGGGAGTGGTGCCCACCTCTTCCAAGTTTTGCAACCCCGATTGCCCACCATCATGCTCCTCATTCTGCCCTTGAGAGCCCTCCAACTCCTCAATATGGGCCTGGTACCTCAGCAACTGCACCTGCATAGCTTGCAGGACTGCTTCCTGCTGGGACGCAGCCTGCTGTTTTTCCTTGGTCTTGCTTACTTTCGGGGGTGCCTTGGCGCCCTCTTGGCAGGGTTTTTTTGCAGGATCTGGCCTTGCAGGGGGCATGTGGCCTTGCCCCTCCGTCCAACCCTTGTGCTCGCTTTCCCCCCCCCTTCTACTTGGGGCAGGGGTTGTCTTCCCCTTCCCACCTCCACGTCAGTTGCACCGCCCGGCCCAAGCCACTCATCCCTCCCGCTGTTGAAAAAAACCCAGGGGGCGCTATAAATCAAAGGCAGAGAGGGGTTTTCCGGCCCCACCCTCACGCCGCTGGCCTGCTCCAAGTACCTCCCTCCTTATCCCTTTGCAACTGGGCCCTCACGGCATCGACCTATGGGGTATTTGCGCCCGCTGCACCACCCAACTCAAGCCACTCACCCCCCTTCACTCTTGAAACCCCAAGGGTCTGTAAAGCAACGAGGGGTTTCCAGCCCTGGCCCCATCCTCGTGATGCCGGCCTGCCCCAATTACCTCCCTCCTTGTCCCTATTGCGGGCTGGGCCCTCATGGCACCGGCCTGTGGGGAGGGTTGTGCCCACGATACCTCCCCCACCCAGCCTCCGCCACGATGGGGGTAGGGTGAGGCTAAGGGTCAGAGAGGCAGCAAACCTTCCGCTTTGTGGTTAGTGCAGCTGCTTGATTTCACAGCGGGTCCGTCCTTCCTTCCCCAACACTGCTCTAAAGAAGCTGATCAGTGTTATTGCATTCCAGCGAGCCGTGCGGTCCCGTCCTTGTTGCACAACTGACCCACACGTCCTTTCCTGCTCCACCCCCAGCCACAAGTGAGATGCGTGAACAGGGAACCTAAGATGGCACCCGGGAGTCCCGGCTGTCATGAGAGTCCTGGCCACCCGTCCTCGGTTTCCAGGCAACCGCTCCATCCCTCTCAGAACTCCCGGCAGCCCAGCGGCCTCACTACCCCCATCCTCGCCTTCTTCTTCACATGGGGGGGGCACCAAACCCGCACTGTGATAAACGCGGAGGGGACTTCTGGGTTACAATTCCTCCTCTTGGTTCCAGCATCAAGAAAACAGACAGTGTACAGAGTAGTCAGACTGTTTTTATTAAAATCCTGTACACACTAGTACAGAGTCTAGTCCAGGTACAGACCAGACTGCTGTACAGAGCATGTAGCAGCAGATAGATAGATAGATAGATATTGTGTGACCAATGGTCATAGCTCTCACAAACAATACAAAAAGCAAAGCATACATACACACAGTATACATCAGTGAATAAAAATTGAAGGAATCAATGTAAACTGGGAGCCAGTAGAATCTAATCTGAAATCAGAGGGCTGCCCGAAAATCCTTCCCCACCCTCAGACAAGCTATCACCTAGTTTCAACAAGTTCCCACTGCATGGGGGGAAAGACCATAAGTAAGTCAAATCACCTACATTGGGCCAGCTGAGGTTTAAATTTTGCAGCCTAATGCATGCCAGTGCATGCCAACAATGTGTCAGCTCAGGGGATGATAGGAAAACTCCTAAAATGACTTCCTAATATGAATAATCTGTAGCAAATAGGCACCAACACTTTTAATAACATTGACATCTGAATTGTCCAATAGTAACCTTAGCCAGAAATGGCTATCCCTACCAGAGTATTTCCAAAGAATTGGTGCCACCAATTCCTGTCGGGGCTTGTCATATAAATGACAGTTTGAGGTGGGACCCCGGGGCAATTACCGGATACCAGATTTACCGGTTTCCGGTTTCCAAAAAACCGGATTCTCTGATTAAATCCGGTACCAGATTTATTCCATTGATTTCAATGGGGCACTGTATCCACATTGAAATCAATGGAATAAAATTCATCCCCCCTCCCCCTCCCAGGCTGTGCGGGTGGAAGGGGGGACACCCCCCACCC
>QEPC01004333.1:3595211-3614091 GCA_003113815.1 Sphenodon punctatus | reverse complement strand
CGCAGGGGTCCTGCGAAGTAGCTAGGTTAAATAGGGATAGTCTGCTGCCAAGTCATCTCCTTAAGAGGTGGGCTCTGAGTGAAGGCTAGAGCTTGTCCGGCCAGCGTCACTTCAGAGCCAGGAGGAGGGAGACAACCCCCTGCCTTAGGACAGAGGCGGTCCAAGGCACGGGGGAGCATCTCCTCACTCCTTCTTAGGGTCACAGTTGGCAGAGGGCCTCCTGATCCGGCTGGGGGCCGCCGGACAGGTGTGACATTGCAGCAGCTATAGTTAGCATTGTTGCGGTACTGAGGAACCTCAGACCGTTTAAGTTTAATAGCAATTGTTAATGAGTTAATAGTTAAGGTTGCAGGACTTAGAAGGGCATAGCCCCCTCCCTACCCGACTATGGTCTAATAAAGTTGTCGGTGAGGCCTAGTTTTACCCAAATAATGGTGTCAGTGTCTTCCTTTCGGGGTGTGGGACAAGCAGGGGTGCTGTACAGAACCTAATTGATGGGACGCAGACACGTGGGCACACGTTAGCCTGAATTCGCCCACATGGCAGGATCCAGGTGCTCTGAGACCGCACCATGAGTGGGGGCTGCGTGGGGGTGGGGGCAAAAAAAATGGACACATGGATACCCACCTGGTGTGGGCGATTGTCTCATTTATTAGCACCCTAAAAAATAAAGAATTTTATAAAACATTGTGGCTCTCAAGCTCAGGCCCACAGACAGAAGCTCTGACCATGCTGCCACAGGGGAGCTGTCTGCAGACCTAGCTCAACAACACTGCATCCCTTACCAGTTGCATTAGCATCCCCTGTTGTCTGATTGGCTGACCAAGCTTTCACCCACTGGCTACCCAGGACTAGTAGGGACCCAGGTTCACTGCATTTTCCCTATTACTGACAATGGGGTAAATGCAATGAACATGGGTCCCTGACTGCAGGGACAACAGGCCATGTCTTGTGCCATATGATGGCTATGGAGCTTGTGTTCTTTGGTCCTCTGTGTACTTTGTTCTTGATTCACTCCTACCTTGCTCCTGACTTGTTCTTCTAGACCCCTGCAGCCCCATCCTGACAGGACCCAACAGTCTTATCAGGCTCCAGGTGAGTGAGCATATTCATGACCAAAGCTCCTCAGGTTCTAGTCAGGCTCCCCAGTGTCAAGATGCCACCCCTCACTAAGCACCATGATGTCACGGTGCTCCATAAGGGCAGGGCCACCTGCACACACCGGGCCTCAGCTAGAACAACAACAGGTCCTAAAATTATTCCTAAAATTAGTCCCCACAAGTAATGCCTGCATTTTGGGGCACCCCATCAGGCACCCGACAGGCTACCCAAGAACCAGTTGGGTGCCCAATGCCCTGAAAATGTGAGCATCATCAAGAGAGGCTGACACGCCTCATCAGAGAGCACTGCAGCGCCTGGCTCTACAGCACTCCAGCCGGGGTTTCTCAGTTTCAAAGGCAGGCTGGGGCTTCCTACACACAGACAAGCACCTGTTTTGAAACAGACAAGCACCAGCCTAGAACGCCGTTGAGCCGTGCACTACAATGGTCCCAGATGGGATCTGTCACTTTCAAAGGCCTGGTGGTGCTTCCCCCTCCCCACACTGTGCCTCTCAGGTGAAAGGTGCTGTATGAGGGAGAAGTGACCTTTGACAGGGACAGGCCCCAGCTGAGACTGCTGCAGAGCATCCCAGCTGGGGCCTGTCATTTTCAAACACCTTCCAGCATGTTTGAGCAGCACATCAAGACTTGTTCAGGCATTAATGGGGTCCAAATGGGGCCGGGTCAATTCGGGCACCCCAGATTCATCAAGAGTGCCCAAATCTTTAGGTGCCCATTTGTTGCTTTAACCCAGGCTTACAAGAACCCAGATGCATCAGGCTCAGATCAGACATGAACCCAGTGCAGTCAGAGTTTGGTCAGGCTCAGGCCAACATTTTGGGGCACCACTGAACTATGGTCCTGCCCAGCTCCTGCCCTGCTCAATCTAATAAGATGGTTCCTGGCACAGCTGTGGTTTCCAACTATCCAATCCCTGTCATCTGGCTCACCTCCAGCTTCCTGGCTTTTGGCTCGTCTCTGATCTTCTCCGGCTTCTGTCTCCTCATACTTGGCTCAGTGATGTTCCCTACCTCATCTTTGGTTCCTTATGAGGATGGCTTGGCACAATCCTGACCTGGGGTGAAAGCCGGTTTCTGACAGGATTCCATTTTTGGTGGTTCTAATCAGTTTGACAGGTCAGAAGGAAAACTGGAATGAATGATTGTTCCGATTTTCATTCACCGTAACAATTGAATTTTTTGGGGCCATTTTGTATATGCGCAAAAAGGGAAAAGGTGTCCACCTGTTCTGCACATGTGCAAAATGGCAGCAGATGCTGACATGTTGTACAATGAAATTCCAATCGAACTTTTGACAGCAGCTCCATTTTCACTTACATGTTCCACGAAAACGTATAGGCTGTTTCAAACCACATCCATTCTGACCCAGGTTCTGAATAAAAATATCAGCACGTTAAAGCATCTCACACACGTAGAGAGAGGAAAAACAAACAGGATGACATCTATGTAGCAACACGGTGAGGGGGCAATCTCAGGAGACGAAGAAGCAGGACATGGTGCTACAGAAAGGACCAGAATGGCATTTCCAGCTTTTTCAGACAGATTTCCATGAGGCAATCTGCACCACTGTCTCCTTAATGTTAATATTATACCTCTCTAACCTTGGCCTATTCTCCTATGAGCAGTCTGTCCAAATGCAACTTTGAGTCACTGGATTTTGTGTAACAACAACAACAACAACAAATTATAAAAAGAACTAGGTTACATTTGATACACTCCTAACCCACAGGTGGTCCCTAGTGTGAGAAGCAATGAGGGAGTTAATGTCTAGACACATTTACAAACAATATATAATAGTCATTCTGAAGGGGGCAGTCATTACACAAATCCCCACCCCACCCCCGAGGAACTCAGCCATTATTTCTGTGATTGTCTCTTTAAGGAGGAGAGTTATAGAAGTGAGAGGTCTCTTGAGAGCAGTTACAATAAATCTTTACTGACTTGTCTTTTAAGCAGGAAGAAAAATCCATTTATAAAAACGCTCTAAGGCAAAATGTTACCTAACTTCAGATTCAAACTTTTCATTTATTAGGAAAGATGTAAAAGTGTCTCCAGGTGCCGAGGCTGCCTGTTCTGAGCAGTGAAAGCAGAGAAGCCACTCCAGGGGAAACTCACTTCCATTCTGCCTTTGTTGTCCTTAAAACACAGCACAGTGTGTACAGAGTCATGTCAAACAGGTACACTGCCACGATATAGATTACAGGCTGACAATAGGCCTGCACCTGCAAGAGCTGGGGAAGCAGAGAACATAAAATCTTGCACACAATATTTGCGAATCTAGGCCCCACCCCAGGCGAGTGAAGACTTGTGCCCACACAGGACTCCATGTGTTGTGGGGCCCGGGTTTCCCAGTACATGGGGTCCATGAATAAATTTGAAATGACAACATTCTAATGTTGTTCCTTCTCTGTCTCCCCTCCCACTGTCATTAGACTGTAAGCTTTCAGGCAGGGACCGTGTCTATCTTACTTTTTGTAAAGCGCCAGATACATCGCTGGCACTATGTAAATAATAAAATAAAACAATAAAATAATAATAATAATAATAATATAATGAGTTTAAGATACACTGGCATATAATGCAGGCCCACAAAACCTCAGATGCCAGAATTCCTGGCCTATGGAGGGGCCACTGCCATTGAAGAGGGGTCCCCAGCACCTGCGCCCCACATACCTGAGAGACCGCCATTCCTTCCATGCTCCATTGCAACCCCTGCGGTCAGTCAGGAGTGCTTTCTTGTGGGTACCACCTGCTAATCTTGTTCATATGACAAGGGCCTGCAGAGACGCATTCTCAGTTACTGCCCCTGCAATGTGGAACTCCCTTCCCATGGAGATACGTCAGAACCCATGCCGGAGCATTTTCTAGAGACAGTGCAAAACTTTTTATTTATTTTTTTGGCAAAGCTTCTGACAGGCAGGGTTAGGGCCTGAGGTGAGAGAGTTTAGGGGGTTAGGATGGGGTTTTTTAAATGAGGTTTTTAAACAAACTGGAAATAACGTGTGTAAGAGTTTTTCAGGAAGCCCCAGCCCCTGGACAGGATATTATACTGATCTGAACATTAAAAAATAATTATGGTGAAGTAACTGCTTTGAAGAACAGTATACCAGCATTTATTGGGGGGGGGGAGGGGAAGAAGTGGGGTTTAATTGAACACAAATGGTTAAAAGTAAAACAGCGTTATAGAAGTTGTAAACATTGAAAGAAAGAAAATAAAAGTTAATAAAATAATAATAAATAATAATAATAATAATAATAATGGTGATACTTTCCTTTTTCCAATGGGTAAGTCAGTATGTGTCCATCAAACACTCCTGTTTTAGGAAGAGTCCTAATATTTCACACAGGACTCTGAACTCCTTGGATCCAGCAATATGAGACTATAGAATGGAACACAAGCCATATGGGATCAGATAAAAGGTTAATTATATCAAGGTGTACACTACAATGGGGTTTTTGAAAAGTATGATTGATAGAATTGTCTTTGAAGTTCCGACTGTTTTAAACAGGGGTTCATTATAAACAAGTATTGAATGTAAAAGCATGAGTTCAGCTCACTGTAATCCACATTTATTCATTACTCATGAATATAGTCAAAACCAATACATACAACTGTGCAAGTTCATGAACATACAACTCAGGGGACATTTTTTTTTTGTCCATTTTAGAGAAGTGTCTAAACAAGAGGACATTTCCTCTGTAACAGTAATACAGCTTGTGTTCATGCTCTAGTGCCCATTATAGCATCTGTGGCTGGTCACTAGCAGCAGCAGCAGTGATGAAGGTGATGCACCTGCAGGCCAAATCATGTTGGAATTGGGACACAGGTCCCTCTGCACCAGTGTGGTCAGGATTGTGCAAGGTAGCACTGTCCATTCCACATACATTGTGAAGGACAAAGGAAGCTGGTATTTGGGGGTCGTGTCTAGGTGGAAGTCAATGCACCCCTCGGACACCTGCCATCATCGCTGTAGGGTGCGCAGATGATTGGAACTGCCCCACTGCCCCAGTACAGTTGGATTACAAAGCCTGCAGGAAGTCCTGCATGACCTCCCCTGGGTCCACCAACTGGATGATCCACTCCAGGAGCACATCTACGATAGCAGTTCACACCTCAGCCAGAATGGCACTGATGGTCGAGGTGCCCAACCCAAACTGCTGGACTGCTGAGCAGCACAAGTCCAATGTTGCCAACTTCCTCAAGGGAAACATGATAGTGGTCTTCCACTACTTGAAAGGCCGTCACAGAGAGGATGGAAAAGACCTGTTCTCTTCTGCCCCTGATGGCAAGACTAGAAATAATGAGCTCAAATTACAAGAAAGCAGATTTTGGTTAAACATTAAGAAGAACTTCCTAACAGTAAGAGCTGTTCAGCAGTGGAATGAATTACCTAGGGAGGTGGTGGGCTCTCCTTCTCTGGACATTTTCAAACAGATGCTGGGCGGTCATCTGTCAGGCATGCTGTCTCTGCAGATACCCTGAATTAAGCAGGGGGTTGGACTAGATTACCTCTGAGGTACCTGTCACGGGTTGGGGAGTCCGCACCCATACTTCACCGGGTTTGAGTGACTCAGTTTCCCTTGTGCACAGTTCTCTTGAATCAGTTTCTCTCACTGGCTAATTCAAGTGTGCCACAATGAAACTTCTTGTCTCACAAGGGCCCGATCCTTCCCGTTTCCAGACTCTTTACTCTCTGGGTTCGCAAGAGCTTGAGGGCTCTTGTAGCTCACTTGTGTTCCAATATTCGACTCTAGACCACTTCTTCATAAAGTAAGAAGTATATTTATTGATTACATAAACACAAGATAGTTGATACAGAGTGTTATTAGAAATAAAAGGTAAATATAACACATTCCTAACTTATACTGTTTTGAGTTCCTAAGTTATTCATCTTACCCTAGAACAAGTCCCTACGTTCTGGTTTTCTCAGCCATAAGGAAACTGGTTGGGCTCTGGCTTCTTAGAGCGAAAACTGTCTCTCACTTCATCTTCCCCCAGCCTGCTGTTTAGGCTGGTTCTTTCGTATGTAGATGTCCAAGATGGCTTTTGCAAGAAGTCTCCAAGCAGTCTTTTTTCCCTCTGGGATTTCTGTCCTTATATAGTATTTGTCTCTCTTTGTCTGGGTTTTCCCGCCTCTAGGGAATGTGTCCCAGAGCATGTAGGCAAGCCAGGTAAACATGGAAGTTAATTAACATCTCCATAGGATGTCTATCAAGGCAGCTTTCAATCCACGTTCGGTTATCTCTTCTAGTTTCTGCAGACTTGTGACGCGTGAGAGGCCCAACCTGAGCTGTAATTTGAATTCTACTGTTCTCAGAGTTGGCATTACAAACATGTGGAACTTTTAACATTACATAGTGTACCTTTATAGTAACATAGCGTACCTGTGAAACCCTTGGTACCACACATTTACGAAACATGTAGTCCCGTGTTACACATGTGTGACCCCATGTTTCTCCGTGACAGTACCTTCCAACTCTGTGATTCTATGATTCAATGGTAGAGGAACAGATGGTGGAAATGGGGTTCTGGTTGTGCCCTGTCAAGAGCAGACACTGTGCCACCGTACTGTCGTTTCAGGTCCTTAGGGGGCCATGGATGGGACCCCTGGGAGGGTTACGTGAGTGGGATCTGACCGAAAGATTGGCTCCCCTGGACATCTGTGGTATGCCAGAGGTGTCACTGTGCCTGAATGGGGCTGGTCTGTCACTGCCACTGTCACTCATCACTGCTTTGACAACCAACAGGGGGTTTCCATATGGCCATCGAGAGTATCCGGATGGTGGATCACATGCTTGAGCTGGACCCCTATGAGGGGCAAGTGCCTCAGGGTACAGGGAATGTGAACTGACTAGCAACTAGCCACATGCCCTCTCTGAGGTTTGGACCCTCCCAGATGCGCAAAGGGCCCTGGCTACCAGCCATGTATTTGGCCCACACTGCATGGTCATGCAGCAGATGCAGGAGTGGGGCTGAAGAAGGCACCTGTTTGACTGGGCAGTGTAGGCTTAGAGGGATGGATTTCTGACCCCACAGTGGCCAGGACCCCGCTGGGGCAGTGCTGCCTTATGCTGGAGGCTCGTGACCCATACCATGGGAATATGGTGAAGGATTGTGCTCTCATCCCTCTAGAACCGATGGCTGGGACTGTTGTCTTCCACTGTGCCTCTGTACCTTCATTTTCACCTATCTCCCTAGGTGCTCACTGGACCCATGTGCAGGCATCTGTCCCAGCCACTCCAGCCCTCTGGAGTTGGGGGGAGTGCCAGGGGCTGGGTGCACCTTTCAGGTCCCCAGGCAGATTAAGGGCTAGGGTAGCTTCCCATTGCCATGGCTGTAATATCTGTGTTTCATGAAAGGGGGTTGGGTGAGGGGGGGCAGGGTGGGTGCACTGGTGGGCAGGCAGGGGTGGGACCATCTGGCCTGGCAGGGAATTTCCCAGCCTGTGGCCCGGCATGGTGTCTGCATGGCTCACAATTGGTTGTGGGGAGGATTGGTTCTTATTCCATCCCATAATGGGACTGGTCACCCGCATATCTGTCATCCATCAGCTCTGGGTTGCTTGGAACCATGGTGGTTATCAGTTTGGGTGAGTTGGATAGAGGCCCAACAGTGTACCCATATGAGCAGGTGCGCACATCCCCTGCCCATGGTGAAGGTCATTCTCTGCCCATTGGAAAGTGGAAGCAGATACTCCCATAGTTGCAGGCATCTTGACCTCGCAATTTTCCCTTGCCCAAGAGCGGTATGGGTCGCTCGCTCCATCTCCCATTCATTCCTAGGGCACTGTGGCAGGGGGGTGTTTGTGCCAGACTCCCCAATCATGGCCTCACTGTTTTCATGTGTTTGTTGCAGGTGACCCATTCTGGTGGGGAGCCTTAGATACTGGGGTGTGATGGAGACCCTGGCCTTCGCAGGCATCTGGGTCTGGTCTGATATGAAACTGACCCTGACAGACCCTCTCCTCCAATTCAGTCTTTGCATTGATCGGGTGCTGCATGGAGGGTGGGTCTGGGCTTTTGTGTGTGCGCAATGGAGTGCAGAAACCATTCCATGGTGCTTCGGTTCCGGGTTCAGTGATGTGTATGCATAGAATTCCTGCTGCACGAGATTGTGATGCAACTGAGATCCTCACCCTCCTGGACATCTGTGCCCTTACCAACATGGAGCTGGTGCTGGACGATGCCCAGAGCCTGTTCTCATTGGGTGAAAACAGACATAACGCTAACTCTACCTTCATGCCATTTTAACATTTCTTATCCATGTTGCACAGCTGTATTGGTGCCCTATGCAGCCCTGAAACATGCATAAGAAATGTTTAAGTGGTGTTAAAGCAGAGTTAGCATTATGTCTGTTTACACCCATTGTTGCATTGCTTGCTGCGAGGGGTTTTCCATGGACACCAGAGAAGTACCAGGCTTGGATGCTGTAGCTGGGTCTATCTGCCACCCTGGGTGGCCATGCGCACACAGGGTTGGCACCGCTGAGAGCAGTCTGCCATGTCAGGCACCCAGGAGGGTAGGGATTGGTCCCACCCCACTCCTGGTGTTGCTCGGGATGCAGGCACAGGGCCCCGTGCGGCACACATGTGATTGGTGTCTGGTGGGAAAGGGGGGACCGAGGTCTACACCAGAACTGGGTGCTGCTTGCTGGCTCTGGACTGTAACCTGTGCTGTGACTGGACTCTGTGATGACACCTCCACCCCACTCCCCCAAGCTGCCTGACTGGCTTGCATGGACCAAGGCTGCCAGTTTTCTACATGGACCTTTGATTTCCCTTTTCATTCTGGCCACTCAATAAAGAGATCTGTGCTTTGGTCACTGGTGTCTGTGTTCTTTCATTTGAGTGGGTTATCTGTGGCTGACTGACTTCTGGCATGCATCCAGTCCAGCCCTCCGGGAGAGGGAGTTGGCTGGGGCCACTGCTCCTCCTGTGTTCTGGACAGCCAGAGGTTAAAGGCTGCAGTGGCTACTCATTAGTCATTACCATGGTTGCAGGGGCTGGGGGCAGGATCGTGGGTGGAGCATGGGGTGGTGGGGCAGCCCTGGGGGATGGACTGCCTGTCCATGTGAAGCTGTCCCAGAGTTGCTCCAGGGCATGGCAGCTGCCTGCGTGCCCACAGAACCCATGCATGGGTCTTCCCATGTGAAGGGCTCCCTGCACTGCCCCCATTGGTGACTGCTCCATGGCCCCCCACAGTTTGGGCCCGGTTTCCAGTGCACTCTGTGCCCGTGTTTTAACACCCAGTGTGTCCCTTGTCCGATTGGTAACCTGTAGCACTGGACCTTAAATCCTGCCCATTATCATAGGCAACAAAGGCTGCAATCCTAACTACTTGCTCAGGAACAGTCCTATTGACTTCAATGGAGCTCCTAGAGTTTTGAAAACTGTGGCCTAAATTAGCAGTCAAAAGATAAATTTGTGTTCAAGTCATTTCCTATGGTAAGTATAAGAGCCTTAAAGAGAATTCTCCAGTTACTGAGGTAACCTTACATACTTGGCTTAGGTGAAAAGAGCATGTTTTAAAAGACCACAGCTCTATGCAGCCATTCATTCAGATCATTAACAGAAAACCAGATTCTTGCTTTGTAACTTTGAAGTAGAGGAGGTTTGTAATCATACAGCATATTGTATTCTAGAAAGCATTTCCTACAGAAAATATAATAGAGATGCAAAATGGAGATCGGCGATGAGGCTGGTTATTATCGTGAGTGGTCTTTGCATCCCTGCATAATTGACATCAGTACATAAGCTTTAAGTTTGTTTCAGTTGGATTGGTATAAAAGAGTATATTGCTAGAGGAAATATGGATTGTATAGTACTAACGCCCTATTTTGGTAAAGTACTCATACACATGGACCACAATACAATTAAGGTCTAACGCTAGTACAAGGGGCCTTGCGCTGCCACAGAGCTGAGGACATCCAAGGGGAAGGAGGGTGTGGGGGCACAGGTGGACGCAGAGCTTCCCCAGCCAGATGGCCACACCCCCTCCAAGTCCATGAAGACCACACCTCCTCCGCTGGCATTGGAGTGGGGAGTAGTGCCTATGTAAGGGTACCCACTCCGCTGGGCAAGCCCCATGGGGTAACCCCACTGTGGAACAGCCCACCAGCCCCTGCCTCCACGGTAAACCGACCAGCTGTGCCTGCGCCAACTTAAGCCTGCTCAGAGCAGGAGTATGCCAGCATGACCCAGTTGAAAAGGGAACCTGCCGCTGGAGTCTCCGAGGCTGCTGCATCTCCACCCACCCATCTTTGCCCGTTCTGCCCCCGAGCCTCACATCGCCTTCCATAGACTGTCCCCCTATCTCACCTCCACCTGCCCGCCTTCCTGCTGTTCCATTCGGTTGCTCCACCTCCTCCCTCCATCCCCGACATTGCAACAGCTTTGCAGCTGGATGAGGCGCAGTGGCTGCTGGCACCACAATGCCTTCTGCCAGCGCAGCTTACCCCTGCGCTGGGGCTTAGCTGTACTGTGGTCATAGAGTAGACATGCTGACTGCAGTAAGACTACTCTATTCATTAGTTTCTTGTTACATCAGGGCCTTCATATACTGGTTTGTTTCTATATATAACTCATTGGCTTGGAAAAACATTTATCATCACTTGAATTCTATTTATCTTTCGGGAATTCCATTCTTAGATTCTAGACAGTATGTAAGTACACAGAGAATTCATGGCATTATATTCAAATAATAGTGAGAGATAAACAGCAAAACAAACATTTTTCTAAAAAAGCAAACAGAACATTTACATTAAAAAGCAATTTACTCAAATGTAATTTTTATCTTATTTTCTGATATTTAAGACATGTTTGAATAAGTGATTTCATTTCTTATGACCCAGAGTCTCCTTCTACAAATCCTGCATGAAAACATAATCTTTTCTTGTGGCAGCACAGCTCTATGCCATGCAAATGAGCATAATGCCACAAATCCATCATTAAGACTGTGCTGAACAAATCAACAGCAACAGAGAAGGGGAAAAGAAAAACCCTTGTTCAGATACAAACAACTCAGGAAATCTGTAAGCTTCTTTTAAGATGTGTCAGGTGAACTTAACTTTAAGTCCAATACATTAAATGCTTTCCAGAAGTTAATAAAAGTATAAAGTTCTCTTTCTAAGGATTTGTTAACGCATTACGGTGTAAGTAAATAATTTGTTCACGTGGCTAAAGCCATAGCATCAACATACAAACAATAAACAAAAACATAAGACATATAAATACACACTAATAAAACATATTAAAATAAGAATATGAATAGTAATTTTAAAACATAAAATAACTTAACTATAAGTTAATCCTATACAGGCCATCCCCTTTTTCTTAGGGCAGCGTGTAACATTTTGGATTGGCTTCTCCCTAAACTTCTATCTACAATCTATTATATATGTCCCTACTTAGTTTAAATTAAATTTCCTTCATTGCCAACTATAAACCAGTCCTCCCAAATAACTTACTTTATACTATCGATATCATGATCTCCTTAGTCTCCATCAAATAAATCGTGTATCAAGGATGCTTGTTATAACCCCTTTGGGAATCAGTCATATATCAAATTTCTTTTAAATCCTTCCTTCCTCCTGATCATTACATACTCTCTTGTGTGCAATGTCAATATCAATCTCAATATCAATTTCTTCTCCTTTTTCCAATGCCTTTGACTGCATAAATCTAGTTCTTATAATAATAGCTTGCATTAAGTAGTTTGCTGCAGTTGGAATAAATTCCCTCGTATTTATAGCGTACCATAATAGATTTAGCTCAGTCCTTCCCGGAAACTTTTCAAGTAATTTAGACAAGTATTTTCCCCTAATTTCCCTATACATCTGGCATTCAAAGAAAACGTGCTGTAGCGTCTCTACACTAACCTGGTCGAATGGGCATACTCTATCGCTGAAGTTCACCCCCTGTATCCGTCCTTGTAGTAGTCTTGTAGGAAGAGCATTCAATCTAGCGCACATTATGAAGTATCTCCCCCTTGCTGTTAATTTACCTCCCAAATAAGGTGCAATCTCTCCCGTACTTGGCACATATTTTAAATACTCTTTAAGATGTTGGGTGTGATTAGATACAGCTATATCTTCCTGGCAAGCTATGTCCTTTAGCCCTGTTGTTATCCTATTCCTTAGGCTCCCTATTTCCTTCCCATCCAGGTAATCCCTAGAGAACCCCATTTTCTTCAAATAGCTCGAAATCAAAACTTCCCATGAGTTCTGAAACTCATCAGCAGAATAATATGCCGTAAGGCCCTTCTGGGTACTATTGTGGATTTTTAACCACATCCTAAGTGCCATGGACCAACCCACCTGTTCCCAGCCTAATTGGCCTGTTTCCAGTCGAGCTACTGCTGCTGGGGTACCTGGGGGAATCCTAAGTAGTTTTTGCAAGAATTGAAATTGTAAGCTTCCCCACTTAGTTGTCGTCAAGGGAGCCCATAGCTCTGCTCCATACAAGACCTTAGATCTAACCATTGCATTACATACTTGAATAGCCGGTTTTACCTCCAGTCTGTCGGAATTATAAAAATATTTGGTTATAGCCCTGATCAACAGTTTAGAGACCTCTATCGCCCTTTGAACATGAGCTTTCCATCTTCCTGACTGCTGAAAATACATCCCCAGATACTTGAATATGGGTACCTGCTGTATCATATTCCCTTGTATAACCCATTTGTATATTTTCCTGGAGTTTGTAAATATCATTATTTTGGATTTATCATAGTTAATTTTCAGATCATTTAGCTCACAATATAGTACAAACTCGTTTAACTGTCTCTTCAAGCCTATCCTAGTTTGTGAGACCAGAGCCAGGTCATCAGCAAATAAGAGACATCCCAGCACTCTTGACGCCAACTTCGGAGGATGAAATTTGGCTTCTGACATCTTGGGTATCAAATCATTAATGAATGGTTGAACAATGTGGGAGCCAACACACATCCTTGTCTGACTCCCATGTTTGATTCCACTCTTCTAGATAGATGGCCAGCTCTATCAACCCTTATTTTAAACGCTGTATTCTGATGTATTATTTGCAAAAGATGAAGGAGCCTGCGATCCATAGAGGTCTCTCTTAGTTTCCCCCACAATAAAAGCCAATTTACTGCATCAAAAGCAGTTCGCAGGTCCAAAAAGGCTACATAAAACTGCTTGGTTTTGGTCTTATATTTTTCTATTAAGTGGAACAGCATAATACAGTGTTCCACTGTTGATCGCTGTCGTTGGAATCCTGCTTGTTGCGGGTGTAGAATTTTATTGTCCTCTATCCATTTGGTAAGTTTTCCCAAGAGGACTTTAGCATAAAGTTTACTAACTACGCTAATTAGACTTATTGGCCTGTAATTTGAGGGGTCCGAACGCAACCCTTTTTTAAATACAGGTATCACAACTGCTGTTCCCCATGCTGCTGGCATTTTCCCTGTTGCGTTAATTGAATTAAATAGGGCCACTAGCATTGGCACCCACCAGTCTAAATTAGCTCTTATACATTCTATCTGTATACAAGCTACACCTGGGGCTTTATTGCTTCTAATTGTACTTAGATAACTCAATAATTCCTCTTGAGTCAAGTTAGGCCATTCCGGGCTATCTGTTAAATCTAAATCCTGGTAACTCTCCTGGGTTTCTACAATATTAAAGATACTCTGGAAGTACTGTTCCCACGTTTCTGACGGGACTACGTACACTGATTGTGAGGGGATCTTGCCTAGTGCACCATTTATACATTTCCAGAAGGTCCCATAATCCTTCCTTTCAGCTGCTACCTGCATTTTATTCCAACCTTCTTTCCAATATGCTCTTTTTTTCTCTTTTATCAATTCGGCATATATCTTCTTTTGCCCATAAAAAGCTTGTAATTGCTCTCTTCTGTGATCCCTACGATACAATGCATATAATTTGGCTATCCTGCTTTTAGTAGCCAACATTCTAGCTCAAACCATGGCTTATCTAATGTCCTTGTTTGGTCCTTCATATTTTTCTCTTTATGGCTAAATAAATGGTCCTGTATCAATCTCATCAACCTGTCGTAATTATTCACGCTAATCCCTTCACCCTCAAAGCTCAATATAAAGCTGAAGACATACAGCATCCCGACTTCCTGATAACTCCTCAAATTCTTTAGCCAAAGAAATTCCCCACTTACGTTGGGGAAAAACTTCCAAATGAGAATTGTCACCATCCTCTCTAGTAGGTAGCTTGCTTAAATTCTGATTTAACCTGAATATTATTGGTTGGTGATCACTTAGAACATTTAACTCCACTTGAAAATCCTTAACCTTTGGTAATGTATTTTGAGACACTGCTACGAGATCTATTACTGAGGCCCCGTGGGACCCAATGTGGGTAAATTCCCCGTCCTGGTCCGAGAAACCCGAGCCATTCAAAACTATAAGAGACAGGTCTCTAATCATAGCAACATACTTTGACCCCGCCTTATTCACTCTTTGATCTCTGGATACACGATTATGCAGCCCTATTCCCCCAGGTGAATGTAGGATAATACCATGTTCACTCAAGTCCTGGTTATCAGGCCCTACTCGGGCATTATAATCCCCTACTATTATAAGATTTGCCTTGGGAAACTTGTCCTGTAGATCTTCCAAGACTTTCTGAAACTTTTCCCATACATTCTCCCTATAATACCCTGAGTTACAAGGAGGGATATACCCATTTATAATCATATATGTCTCCTGTCCTATCTTCAAGGTTACCCCATGAGCCACTGGAGGGTGCTATGGGCATGCTGAGCCAAACTAGAAGTCACCAAACAGACCAGGCCTCCCCCTTGGCCTTCCCCATCTCAAGGAGGGTTTGGCCTCTATAGAAAAAACCTTATAGTTTGGTACACTCAAAGGCAAAACTTCCCAAGTTTCTTGTCAGCAAATAATATGGTACTGATTTAAGTAAGATAGAAAGTCTTCCGCCTGCAAATGTTTAGTCCACCCTGCAGAATTCCAGGCACAAATATTTAGAGTATTGTCATGGCACACAAAGGATCATTTGGAAGGGCCTACATTGGCTAAAGTGTCATGCTTTTGCTGTATACTCAGAGATGGCAGCTCAAGATTCAGGTCTTGCATTCCCTCAAGATGATTATTTTGTAAAGGAATCAAGAATTTCCCCAAAGGAGACAAAATTACAGGTGCAATATCCATCATATCCAACTCCAAAGAGTTTTCTTTGACACTAATCTCCTCTCTCTCCTCTACAACCTTATCCTCGGGGTGTCTGGATTTCCTATCTTTCTGCTGATTAATCATAGCTGTATCTAGAAGCCTATCTTGTATTGGCAATTTACTCTCCTGGTTAGTGTCCATTCTTATATTGTTTTCCTACTTCTTCCCTTTTACTAAAGTTTGAGGCCTACTAGGGGCTTGAGATTTATTTCTATGCAGAATTGCAAGTGGGACTGGCACATCCCTACAAACATCCCCCAAAATAATACCCCATGAATAGAAAATCTGAGTTTGTGCCTTTATATGATCCACCAATTGATGCAAATTCAAGTTTATAACTAACCTCTGTAGGTCTCTAGGTGCTGGCAGCATTTGATATGATCCTATATGCCCCCAGGGGATCTTAACCTGGTTGATAAATGAGTCTGTTGATAAATGAGTCTGGATATCATATTTAGTGCTCCAATTTGGAAAAGAGCCGTTAGGCAACGGATGTATTCTAAATGCTATCGCTAAGTCATTGACAACATAGGTAGGCGATTTGACTTTTAAAGGCTGATGGAATCTTTCCTTATCTCCTATTTTATTCTCTACTCAGGGATTCTGTTGAGTTTCAATATCCTTAACACCCCTCTGGTCAGCTATGCTCTGCTTTGCCAACATTATCTGCACTTCCCGTCCCAGGTCCTCTGCTTTCAATTCAGCCAAGGCCAACACTATCTGGTCCAAGGCAGTTTGGTGTGTAACAAGATGACTTATAATCCCCTCCACTCTGTCCAGTAATTTCTTAATTAAATCTGCTACCATAAAACACTGATTCCCCAAAAGGCGGGCCAAAGACGAGTCCCCCTGGTCTTTCTCTTGATGAAATGCCTTTGAAGAAGAGTGTCCCTTACTATCAAAAGAAGTCAGAAAGGAACTAGCCTGAGTGGCTTCTTGACTCGAGATCGAAGATTCGAGTGGCGGCATTTCCTCAGCATCCTGTGATCTTTGAGAGGGCAGTAGAAAAGTGTCCATCTTCATCTGCTTAGCTTGGGATAACTGGGGCAGCTGGTCAGAGAGAATAGGAGGGCTCTGACAACGGCGCTTCCTAGTCATTTCAGGGCCATAGTCTATCTTTCACCTCTATACGAACTTAAACCTATCTCCAAACCCCCGTCCCCACCCTCAACTAATATCTTCGAGGGCGGGCGGGCGTACAAAACAGCTACCAGGCTTCTGTGAACTAGCTAATCGGGCCGGAAATGAGCTCTCTGCATTACGGTGTGTGGTAAAGAATCTGGGGCTTATCACCCCAGTAATATCTCTGATTGTGTGGGCCCTTGAAGCATATGGGAAGTTTCCCTTCCCTATCTGCATAAATGATACCCTTTATGGATGTTCACACTTTAAGTTAGTTTATCCTTATATGGCAATTACCACTTACTTTCCCTCAGGATATTGCCACAAACACAAGACATATGAACACAACAGAGATGCCACAGATTTCTCCTGAGATAATAATGGCTCTCTCTACTGTAAAGGTAATGTGTAAATATTTTTAAATTTTATTTTATAAAAGATTTCTATCCCGCCCCTCCAGCCCACAGGGCAGCTCAGGGCAGCAAACAACAAGATAAAAACAATAATACAATAAAACAATTTTAAAAGTTTAAAAATCCCATATGCAGGGAGAAAACAACTCCCCCAGCCCATCCACCCTGCCCCCTGCCTTCGCCAAAAGCCTGGCGGAACAGTCAGGTCTTACATAAACGTCGAAATGACAGGAGAGTGGGGGACAACCGAGCCTCCTCCGGGAGCGAGTTCCACAGCACAGGGGCAGCCACCGAAAAAGATCTAACATCGGTGGCTACCTGCCTTGCCCGGGGAACCTCCAAAAAGGCTCCCACGGATGATCTCAGGGGTTGCACGGGCACATGGGGAGTGAGGCGGTCCTGCAGATAAGCAGGACCCAGGCCGTGAAGGGCTTTAAAGGATAAAACCAGCACCTTGAAACTAGCCAGGTGCTTTATAGGCAGCCAGTGCAGAGCCCGAAGCACTGGTGTCATGTGCTCCCTGCCCCTGAAAGGAGACAGGCCGTGGCATTCTGCACCAGCTGCAGCCTCCAGACCAGCTTCTCAGGCAGCCCCACGTAGAGCGTATTTCAGTAATCCAGTCTCGAGGTGATGAAGGCATGGATGACAGTAGCGAGGTCAGAGTCTGAGAGATACAGCCGAAGCCACCAGACAAGATGTAACTGCCGAAATGTGGCTTCATTGGTCCTGTCATTTGTATCAGTAAACATGTGGAATAATTCTAGTCAAATCTCTAAACTCAATTCAAAGTACTGGATTTAACATCAGTATAAAGAAGAGCAGAATTTATCCCGTGGACTTTTACATAGGTATTCCTTTTTTCTGATGTTAATAATGATTCTTCTTGAATGTACTGGATTTTTTTTTAGGTTTTATTTTTAAAAGGATAAAGGTTTTTGTTTGTTTGTTTTGTAATTAAAATAAAAATTGGCTGACTGACAGTAGGGAATTAATTATCTTTCTTTGTATAGTTTCTAAGAGGAACTATAGTTCCTGTCAGCAAGCCTCAATACTGTCACGATGCCCATGTGCCCGTGCGACCCTTGAGATCGTCTGTGGGAGCCTTTTTGGAGGTTCCCCGGGCGAGGCGGGTGGCCACCGACATTAGATCTTTTTCGGTAAGACCTGGCTGTCACGCCAGGCTTTTGGTGAGGGGTAGGGGTGGAGCGGGGGGGGGGGCGGTCCCCACATATTGTATTTTTAAAATATTTTAAAATTTGTATATTGTTTTATTGAGTGCTGTTCATCACCCCGGGATGCCCTGTGGGCTGGAGGAGCAGGATATAAATTTTAAATAAAAAAATAAATAAATTAAATGCCTTATCAGAAAAGCGATGCTACTCTCAGTGTTTATATTTCCTAAGTATTCCTAACAGTCAATAAATAATAATAATCAATCATCATCATCATCATCTTTATATAGCACCCCTCTGCCATGACACTTGGAGGACTTTACGTATAACACAACTTTTAATTCTCACAACAACCCTGTTAGGTAGGTTAGACTGAGAGAATACTGTGACTGGCCCAAGGTCACCCAGTGAGTTTCTGACTAAGGCAAGACTTCAACCAGGGTCCCCCCCCATCTCCCAGTACAAGTACTGCACAATTAGCCATTACACAACGCTGGCTCTCAATATAGAGAATACTGCAAAAGCTGTATTTACCTTTTCTAGTTATAATCCAATGCATAACTGGCAGGTTTCTAAGGGCAATGAATGTTCTGTAAGGGTACCTTGTTGTGCAAAAACATGCATATTGTAGCCAAATACTTATTGCCACCATAGAACCTGAGCTATATAATGGGTGAAACAAAACATCACCAGCACTCTGCTGCCAGCAAGTTGACAAAGGCAATGAGAGGCTATTATTATTATTATTATTATTATTATTATTATTAACAAACATTTATATAGTGCCAGCAGTGTACCTGGCACTTTACAAAGTAATAAAATAGACACGGTCCCTGCCCCTAGGGCTTACAATCTGAGAGACAGGAGCTGGG
>QEPC01004333.1:3555109-3587975 GCA_003113815.1 Sphenodon punctatus | reverse complement strand
ATCTCCAAGAGGAGGGAGTTCCACAGCCACGGCGCAGTCACAGAAAATGCCCTCCTCAAGGTCGATGCCTTCCTCAAGGTCGACACAAGGTCAAGGAGGGTGCCCCCAGCTGACTGCAGGGGCCGATCCAGGACCCGAAGGGTGAGGCGGTCCTGCAGGTAGGTGGGGCCCAGGCCATTTAGGGTTTTAAAGGTCAACACCAACACCTTGAATTGGGCCTGGAAGACTATCGGCAGCCAGTGCAGAGAGCGAAGCACTGGTGTAATGTGCTCACCCATTTGGAGATGGGACGCCACTTTCTGCATAAGCTGCAGTCTCCGAACCAGCACCAAGGGTAGCCCCACGTAGAGTGCATTACAGTAGTCCAGTCTCGATGTAATAAAAGCATGGTTGATTGTGGTCAGATCCGAGTCTGACACATATGGCCTAAGTTGACTTACCAGATGTAACTGGTGGAATGCCCCCTTCACCACAGCCACCACCTGGACATCCAGGCAGAGCTGCAGACCCAGGAGCACCCCCAAACTCCAGACCTGAGATACCAGGGGAGGACAGACACCATCAATGATGGGGGCCATCACTCCCCCAGCTTCCCCACAGCCATCACCTCCATCTTGTCAGAATTTAACCTCAGGCGACTCATCCTCATCCAATCCCACACAGCTGACTAACACCGGATAAGCACCGAGACTGCCGAACCTGGGTCTGATGAAAATGAGAGGTACAGCTGGGTGTCATCAGCATATTGACGACACTGTACACCAAACTCCCTGACAACCTCCCACAAAGGCTGCATATACACATTGAACTGGAGAGGGGATAAGATAGAACCGTGTGGCACCCCACATGTGAGGCCCCAGGGAGAAGATGAATAATCATCCAGGATCACACACTGGGTTCTCCCAGCCAGGAAAGAGCAGAACCATTCAAGAACGGTCTCACCCTGCCCGGTTCCACAGTCGAGTCACCAACAACTTGTGATCAATGGTATCAGATGCAGCCAAGAGATCTAACAGAATCAACAAGGTTGAGCGACCCCAGTCCAACTCATGGGAGAGGTCACTAACCAAGGCCACAAGCGCAGTCTCCATACCATAACCCGGACGAAAGTCAAATTATGAGGGATCAAGAAAGTTGACCCGGTCCAGATGCTCCTGCAGCTGTTGAGTCACCACCCATTCAATAACCTTTCCTAAAAGAGGAAGGTTAGAGACTGGCGATAGCTGGCCAGGACATCAACGTCCAATGATGGTTTCTTGGGCAGGGGCCACACCACAGCCTCCTTGAGACAATCAAGCACCCTGCCCTCCCCAAGGGAGGCATTGACAATCCCCGCCAGCAATGGCCCCAACGTCTCCCAGCTATCCTTAACCAGCCAGGACGGGCATGGAACTAATTCGCAATTAGTGACTCTAGCAGTCCCAAGAGCATCCCCCACATCTGAGGGTGATACGTCCTGAAATTCATTCCACAAAATAGGACAGGAAGGGGCTTCTACTGCCTCTGTCTCACCTATTGCTAAAAGAGTTGCATCAAAAATGTGGTGAATTTGAGTGATTTTTATCCACAAAAAAGTCCACAAACAAATCACAGTGGGCATTTGATGACTCTAAATCCAGGCAGAGGGAGGCCGGACTGACCAGCCCCCTTACCACCTGGAAAAGCTCTGCCAGGTGGCACTTAGTACACGCAATGAGGGCAGCGAAGAAAACCTTATTTGCTGCCCGCACCGTAACAGCATAGCTACATAACCAGACTCTATGCCGCAATCAGTCAGCTTCAGTACACAAGTGACGCCACCATCGCTCTAACCGCCGCCCTTCCTGCTTCATCCACCGCAGCTTCTCCGTATACCATGGGGACCTGCATTGTTGGCGAGTTGGAAGCGGATGCCTGGGAGTCACATGGTTGATGGCCTCCAACCAATACAAAATTCTACATGGTCCGAGGTCATCGTGTGAGTGGCCATCAAGATCAAAGGAAACATTCCCTAGAGCTGTCTTGAACCTCCCTGGTTCCATAAGCCTTTGGGGGTGAACCAACCTAACTGGTTCCGCACCCTCACAGGGGCTGACGTGTGCCAGAATACCAGCCTGGAGGAGATAATGATCCGTCCATGACAAAGGCACTGATGACACCTCCCCCACTAGTGGATCCCCTGCCTCAAGGCCTGTGCAAAATATCATGTCCAGGGTATGTCCTCCAACATGTGTGGGGCCCATCATTCTCTGAGACAGGCCCATGGTTGCCATGGCGGCCATGAACTCACACTCTGCCCCTCCAAGACTGGCGTCGGCATGGATGTTGAGGTCCCCCAGGGCGATAGTCCTGGGGGACCGCAAGACCACCTCTGACACCAGCTCGTTCAGTGCGAGCAGGGAAACTGTTGTACAGGTGGGTGTCCACTATATCAGGAGTATCCCCACTCTGTCTCCGGCCAAATCCAACACCAGATGGACGCCCTCTATACCCATGATACATTTCCTGTGCAATCTATCCTTTAAAATAATGGCTACACCACCCCCCTTCATCCCTCCAGCTGCAACTGGTGCTGTACAGAGTACCCAGCCACAACAAAGTCAGTCAATATAGGCCCCGACTCAGTATCAAGCCATGTCTCCACAATACATGCAAGGTCGGCTGCCTGATCCAGGATCATCTCCTGGACCGTAGTTGATTTATTGGTCACCGACCTCAAATTTACCAGCAGAGAAATGAGACTATGGGCTCTCTGAGTCCCAATCACCCCACCACCAGCCTGGGGGACAGTGAGCAGGACTGGTATACAACATTCATCCCTTCTCACAGATCAAACTCGCCTCCCAGAAGGACCATAATTCCCCTGGCCCAACACGACCCCTATGGCTGCAGACTCCCCCCTCCCTGGTCTACTCCCCCAATCTCCCACCCCCCCAGAGACTGTACCGCCAGCCCGCCGAGGGAGATCCCCGCCCCACTAGTATCCCCCCTTCCCTCCTCTATCACAGATGGGTAACCCCCCCCTCCCTCACACCAACATCATAGATTATTAGGGGTGTGCATTTTGTTTTTGTTATTATAACAAAACCAAAATATGGATTTTTTTATTTTCATTATTGAACAAAAACAAAAAACAAAAAAAATTGTTTTGTTATTATGAATTAATTTTAAAAATGAAAGAACTTTTTTGCTTTACATTCCATTTTGGTGAAACTGGAAAATATTGTACTCCCAGAGGGCATACTGTGTGCCAAATTTCAGAGAGATTGGACAAGGGATACTATTATATAAGCAGTTGAAATACTTTATTTTACAAAAATCTGCATACACATTGCTGGCTGTATCGTCTTGGTCTCTCATCTGATTTGAATGAAAATTGGCAGGTTTATACCCCTCCCTATGAGTACTATCCCTTTGAAATTTTTGAATGACTGAATAAAAGGTTATTATGTAATAAGCAATTTACTTGTAAATGCATTACTGGCTGTAACATTTCTTTGTCTATCCATTTTACATGAAATTTGGAAGGATTGAATCACAGACGTTGAGGATCATCTCTGCCAAACTGAGGTAAGATTTGATAAAGGGTCCAAATTTTATAAGCAATTGAAGGTTCCCTTTTGAAGACTTTCATTATTCAGGCAAATAGCACATGCAGTGCCATTCAGAGAAAGGCATGGTAGTGGGGAGAGGGCTGTAGAAGAGAGGGGAGCAGCCCAACAGACTGACAGACACAATCACTGGCCAATTACTGCATGCTTCCACCTTCACAGGAGGCAGAATCAGTGGTGGTTTCAAGGCGGGCATGGAGGGTAGATATAATTTGCTTTTGGTCTGTGGTTGTTCTGGCTTTGGTCAGAGCATTTTCTCATACTTTTCTGGCAGGATTTGTGTGTGCACGCGTGTGCATGCGCATGCATGTGTGTGCTATATCTCACTGCAAGAGTTCAGCTAACTACATAAATCCAATCCCCATGCACCTGCCATGCTACCTACCATCCTCCTGCCCCCTCCTTGGGTATTTTCTGCAAGTTGACGGACACACCCATGCACCTGGGGTGCCCACCCAGAATGTAGCCAGTGCCAAACAGCAAAGATGAGAGATGTATTCTCTGGCCAATTAAGCTGAGATTTCAAAGACATCTTGGTTGGGACAGCGATGTGATTGCCTCTCTTACTGCAGGCTTCCAACCTTCAAGGACCAATCCTGGGTGACTCTGAGGCAGGTATAGAAGGTACATAACTGGGACTTCAGGAAGCAAGGCAGAGGACAGGGGGAAGCATCCCAGCAATCAGGAGACATGGTTCACACATCCAGGCTGGCCAATTGTCATCACAATCACATCCTGCAGTACTGTGACATAGGACATCAAAGAATCCCTTATTGGCTCTTTCCTAAGCAGATGCTTCCAACTTCCCAGTAACAAGTGAGGGAGAGAGGCTGGGGTGGTCACAGCAGAGAATGATATATGGGTGACATTCCTGCTGGCCACGTGGCATCACAAGCACATCTTGTACCACAGTGACGAACATAAGGGAATCCCTGGCATTGGATCATACTCTCCAGATCGTGTGCAGGCTTATAACTTTGAGTTCCCTTATCAGATATATATTATATTTGGTAGAGACGATCCTGAAGATCCTAAATATAATCCAGCCAAATTTTGTGTAAAGTTGTTACAGCCAGAAATGTATTTATAAATAAATCACTTATAACATTGGGACCCTTTATGAAATGCTTATGAAATTTGGGAAAGGTAGTACCCTTTGGGAGGGGTATGCTAATGCCATGTTTCATCTAAGAGGCCATTCAGACGTGTCTTTAAATCGCACAGCTGCCTCGGCGGCATTGTGTGATTTAAAGAACCCCGCACTTCCAGGTTGGTGTGAATGCAGTGAGTGCGCGTATTTCCACCTAGCCCGAATGTTTGGAGCGTGGTTTGAAAAGCTGCTCGGAGCAACTTTTCAAACCGCGCTCCAAACATTCGGACTAGGTGGAAATGTGCACACTCACCGCATTCACACCAACCCGGAAGTGCGGGGTTCTTTAAATCGCATGATGCCGCCGAAGCAGCTGTGTGATTTAAAGACACTTCTGAATCCGCCCTAAATCAGATGCAAGACAAAGTTGTTACATCCAGAAATGCGTACACAGAATGTTGTAAAATAACAAATTGTAACTGCTTATAAAATTGGATCCCTTTATCTAATCTTTCGGAAATTTGGCACACATAATGCCATACATTGGGGGTACAACTCTGCCACTTATAATCCAAATTGGATAAGAAATAAAAACATTACAGCTGAAAATGTGTTTTCCATTGAAACCAATGGAAATAGAAAATGAAAGTAAACACAAAAACAACAAAATATAACAAAAACAAATGACATTTAAATAATGAAAAAGAAATGAACAAAAACAAAAGAGAGTTACTGTGCACATTCCTACAGATTATATTATTCCCTAGTAATACTAGAAATTTACAATATGACATTATCCTCTGACCCAAAGCAAAGTAGAAAATGAATGTCAAATTACTATCAACATATTTCTTCTGAAAGCTTAGAAATGTTTCAACCCAAGTGTTTAAGGCAAAGGAACAGACATTAGCTGCTATGCTAAACTCACTTGTGGCAGAGAAGCCATCTTAAAGGCTCAGAGTCTGGAAAGACCAGAAGAATTTGTCAGCTGAGAGATGAGCATTGTGAACTGAGAGCTGAGCTAAGTATGTGGATACTAAGTATCCTTCACTTTATCTGGTCTAAGTGTTGGTATCTAGCTGTGTTGAGTCACTCAACTGAGTAATCAACCACAGCGCCTTCGAAGTGAGGGACTTAGGCTAGCCAAGCATTTATTTTATTATTAATTATTAAATATTAATCTGGGCATCTTATAAGCAATAAAATACAATATACAGGGAGGGAACCAAACCCACTACCCGCCCACACTCCAAAATACAATCTTACAACATTTTAAACAACAATTATAAAAGCATGATACAAACACATAACAAATTTAATACAACAATCTTTGTTCCCCAAAGGGTCAAACATAGCCCTCCCCCATTTCCCCACACCCCAAATGCCCCTCACTCACCGAGGGCTTGCATCATAGACCACCCCCATCCCCCTACCCCCCTCTCACTAAGAGGTTGAGGCATAGCCCACCCCCATTATTCCCTACCCAAAAACCTCCTCTTTCACTGAGGCATTGGGGCAAACACCAGCATTTCCCATACTTCCGTCCAAATTCCCCTCTCACTAGGGGGGGTCTTCCCCCTACTGCAAATTGTTCAATTTCCCAAACCATAACCATGCTCCCCAGGCCCTCCCTGTTTATTTAGCCTCTCCAGCCACATGACTCTCCCACTCTTCCCTGCGTAAGAGACTCCAGTGTAACAGAGTCAGGGACTGACAGAAACAGTACCCTAAGAAAGGACTCTAGTAGGATTGGGCATTGGACCTTTAAGAGCCTGAAGCAATGGAGCTAATGAGGCACTTGACTCTCACCTGATCTGGGAGACAGTTGAAGAGCCGGGAGGCCAGAGACCACAGGAGAGGGGAGAGAGACAAAGTGGAGTGCGAGAGAGCTCTGTAAACATTTGAGAGACTATGAAGGAACAGCCCCTCACCAGGATTTATTTATTTATTTATTTATTTAACTACTTCTGTCCCGCTCCCTCGAGCCTTACAGCAGTTCAGGGCAGCTCACAAAACATTTTAAAACAATATATTAAAAATACATGGAAGGGTAACTAAAACAATAAAAACAACAGCAAAAAGAGGTAAAACCACTGGCAAAAACTCCACCCTCACTCCCTCCCTGCCCCCAAAGCCCGGACAAACAGCCAGGTTTTACAGGCCCAACAAAAGGCCAACAGGCTGGGAGCCAGGCGAGCTTCCTCTAGGAGGGAGTTTCATAGCTGTGGTGCAGCCACCAAGAACACCCTCTCCATCGTGGCCCCCCGGTTCACCCAGGGGACCTCCAAAAAGGCACCCCCGGTAGACTGCAGAGGTCGCTCCATGGCCCGGGGAGTGAGGCGGTCTCCCAGATAGGAGGGGCCCAGACCATGTAGGGCTCTAAAGGTCAAAACCAGCACCTTGAATTGGGCCTGGAATGCTATAGGCAGCCAGTGCAGAGCCCGGAGTACTGGTGTAATGTGCTTCCTACAGCCGGTCCCCATAAGGAGACAGGCCACCGCATTCTGCACCAGCTACAGCCTCTGAGTCATCACCAAGGGCAGCCCCACACAGAGTACATTGCTGCAATCCAGCCTTGAGGTGATGAATGCATGGATGGGGGTGGCCAGGTCATAGCTTGAAACATATGACTGGATCCTTCGCACAAGATGTAATTGGTGGAAGGCTCCCTTTGCCACTGCGTCCTGACAATCCAGACGGAGGCCAAGGTCCAACAGAACCCCCAAAATCTGCACCTTCAGGGACAGTGGGGGTGGATCCCCTCCACAAGGGGAGCCATCACCTCCGCTGCCCTACCCACCAACATCACCTCCACCTTATCAGGATTTAGCTTCAATCTGCTCCGCCTCATCCAGTCACTCAGTTCTAACAAGCACTGGGAAAGCACCGAGATTGCAGGACCTGGGTTCATTGAAAAAGAGAGGTAAATCTGGGTGTCATCTGTGTACGGGTGGCAACGCACACCAAACCATCTTACGACCTCACCCAGAGGTTGCATATAGATATTAAATAAAAGTAGAGATGGAATCAAACCTTGTGGTACGCCACAAGCGAGATCCCAGGGGCCAAATGTTTCTTCCCCCAGTACCACCCGCTGGCTTCTTCCTGAGAGGAACGAACAAGACATCCTAAGATAGTCTCATCCACCCCCACCCCCCAGGGTCAATAACCATCTCAAAAGCACCCCATGGTCCACCGTATTAAACACTGCCGAGAGATCTAATAGGGCCAAGAGTGTTCAATGTCCTAAATCCATCTCCCGACAGAGGTCATCTACCAAGGCCACCAATGCAGTTTCGGTGCCATATCCTTGATGAAAACCTGTGATTGAAAAGGATCCAGAAAACTGATGCTATCCAGATGGCCCTGAAGCTGCTGGGCCACCACCTGTTCAATAATCTTCCCCAAAAAGGGAAGGTTAGAGACAGGTCAGTAGCTGGCAAGCGAATCAACCTCCAATGATGGGTTTTTGAGCAGGGGCCGCACCACCACCTCCTTGAGGTAGTCTGGCACCCTGCCCTCCCGAAAGGAGGCATTGATCACTCCCACCAGCACCGGTCCCAAAGTCTCCCTGGAGACTTTCACCAACTAGGACGGGCATGGATCTAGTTCATAAAAAGTATCCCTAATGGACCCCAGAACCCCCTCAACATCAACCAGTGTCACTTCCTGAAACTGAGCCCACAAAAATGAACCAGACAGGGCATCCATAACCCTCAGCTCTCCATCTTCTGCATCAATCCCGGCCCCGAAATTGTGCTAGATTTGAGTGATATTATCTGTGAATTACTTTACAAACTCCACACAGTAACCCTCAGCTCTCCATCGTCTGCATCATTCCCGGCCCCGAAATTGTGCTAGATTTGAGTAATATTATCTGCGAATTACTTTACAAACTCCTCACAGCGAGCTTGGGAAACCTCCCCCTCCAGGCGGAGGGAGGATGACCAGCCCCCTCACCACCCTGAAAAGCTCCACTGGACGTGACTTCGCACTTGCTATGAGCTGCTAAGAATTCCTTCTTTATCATCCTCATGGCCACAGCATAGGACCATAAATGGGTCCGATGCTGCAGCCAATCGAATTCAGCATGGGAGTGGCACAAGAGTCGCTCTAACCACTGCCCTTCCCACTTCAAACTCCACGGCTCCTCAGTAACCCAAGGAGCTCCATAGTGACGAAGTGGCGGAAGCAGACTCCTGGGTGCCACTCAATCGATGACCTCACCCCGCAAGATGTTCCAAGCTTGAACAAGATCATCAACCGAGCGGCCTTCAAGGCTTGAGCAAAGCCTGAAGCTAGAAGTGAGCAGAAGTCCTGAGGCATCAAGGAAGTGGCTATTCCCAATAAATCCAACCTGGAGACAAAGTTTTGGAGGGCAGGTGTGAGTGACACAAAGTGGTAGGGTTTGGTTTGACTAGAGTAGAGCTGTCTGTGGAAGCAACACCTGGGGACCCACATGTTAGTGGGATAACCCAAGAGGCTTGGGACTGGCTAGAGTCTAAGAGCCAGTCTGGAAGTCAGACTCTAAAGAGCCACCCTGCCCAAACCAACAGGGTTCAAGTCATCTTAGGGGGGTTGAGTAGTGCTGCGTGTGGTAGTGGGCCAGCTAATTCCCCAGAGAAGGCATCGTGAAACCTCGGGAAGGATTGCGCTAAATGCCACTGCCACAAGTAGAAATACATGTGATGGTGGCCTGGTGGCCCAACACCGACCCGACCAGGGAGGGAAACCATGGTGGACACAGTCTAGGCCAGGCCACCGGGGAGGGTGGAGAGAACCAGGAATATGCAGCCAGATGGCTCCATGCTACCCCCAGAGTCTCACCATATTGAGCAGCCATGGCGGCCCATGACTGCCAGCTATGGTGACTGGCCATGGTGGCCCTGACCTGGGCTGGGTTTGCAGCCTGGCTAGAAACATGGTAGCCCAGTGTGGCCCACTTTGGCCCAGTCAGCCAAGCATTAGCCTGGGCTGTGACCTTGGAGTTTTTAGGAGGTCACAGCCCAGGCTAGCCACTGACATGGCCCAGGGCAATCCTGGGTCACCATCTGGTGGTGCAGGTCCAGGACAATGTAGGCCACTATCACATCTGTTTTTTAAAAGTTGTGGGGAGTTGAAATGGTTGATCAAATGACTATATGTGATTGTGATGGGGTCTGAGGGGGCAGCCCCAGGGACCCGACTTGTACCTGGGAAGATGGGATACTGGAGGCGGGGATGGAAAGCTGGGAAGACACAGAGCCACAGCTGGTGGTGGCGCTGATGTCATCAGGCAGCGCCATAGACCCCAGCAGGAGAATGCAGCACAGCTAGGGCCGGAAGCAAGCAGCCATAAAAATGAGATGCTGGATCAGGAAGAGGAAGACAGGATGGTGGGGACAAGAAGTGTCCGGAGAAACTGCCCAAGGAAGGGAAGTACCCGGTGGACCCAGATTGAGGACAGGAACTGTGAAGGGGGAAGAAGCCCGTGAAGGAACGTGGCTTCTATCCCCTTGTGGGATCTGAGACTGGAAGCTGGGGGAAGTGGAGGTCCAGGCTGCTGTCTGCGGGGGGCTGTCTGTCCAGAGGGCAGGGTGTTGCCCCTCTCTCTCAAAAGGCTCCCCTGGAAAATAAGGGGGTTCCCCTGCCCTGCCAACCCAGAGTGTGGAAACCGGTGGGGCACAAGTGTAGGGGGCCAGCCACAGTGATCTAGCTAGGAAGTTCCCCAAGAATTAGACTCCAGATGGGTGAAGTGGCTCACATAGGCCCTGCTTATCTGCGGGACCGCCTCACTCCCCATGTGCCCATGCGACCCTTGAGATCATCCGTGGGAGCCTTTTTGGAGGTTCCCCGGTGAGGCGGGTGACCACCAATGTTAGATCTTTTTCGGTGGCCGCTCCTGTGCTGTGGAATTTGCTCCCGGAGGAGGCTCGGTTGACTCCCACTCTCCTGCTGTTTCGGCGTGTATGTAAGACCTGGCTGTTCCATCAGGCTTTTGGTGAGGGGGGGGCGGGTTCCCCACATATTGTATTTTTAAATGTTTTTTTAAATGTGTATATTGTTTGTATTGAATGTTGTTCGCTGCCCTGAGGGCAGGAGGGGCGGGACATAAATAAATAAATAAATAAAGGTAACTGCAAACCTGTGTTTTTGGCCTAACCGGCAAATTAAAACTTTAGACAAGCTCAGAACTGTTCAGATAATTTAAGACAGTTTGTTGTTCACCTTTTGATTTCACCTGGACCCCACAGTGCCAAAATACCACCGTGTCTTTTGGTAGTTCAGACCTATCTGAGCTCAGAAGCTGCAGATGGAAATCCTCTGCACGCAACAAAGCTTGCTCTCATTCTTTATATCCATTTTCTATTTAACATGCCAAATGTAAGAACAGAATAAATATTACTGGTCCATGGAAGTTTTAGTACTTCTTCTGACCAAAAAGCTTCCAATTCAACAATGCTCAGCAGCTATCCTAATGAATAAAAGATGAGAGATCATAGCAGGTTTGGAAAGCCCACAGAGAGTGAGTGAGGTGGGGGAACCTCAGCCTGACCATTTAAAAGGCAATCATTTTGCTGGAGGATTGACCTAGAATGTAACTTTTAAATACTTCCTTCATGCAGCATTATGGGGGCGTATAGTCACTAAAGCTCTCTTTTAGAGAGCCACAAGCACATCCCCATTTCATTGCAGGGAACCAAACCAAAATTTCAGTCTTATGTTCAGTGTAGGGTGGGTTTCTAAAACACATATGCCTCTCACTGTGATTAGTTCTGCATTGTTTATGTCCAGTACATAATCTGGACACAAAAACATTTTAGAGGCTTCTTATGACTGTGCTTAACTTTCTGATCCAAGCCAGTAAATATATGCCAAATTCATCCTCCTTAAGGAAAAACACCCACAGGGGCTGGCCAATGTAGGAATATGTGTGTGTTAAAATGGGTGATAAGTTAAAAATCTGACTCATTCACAAATTCTGAATCCTCTTAGTCTAAAAAATAAAGTAGCTTTATTTTCTGTTAGTTCTTATTTTCAGAAGGGAAAATGTCTAACACTTGTCAGGTTCCACCAAATGTACTGAGCTGGACTCAGGTCCCGGAGCCCAAGTGAGGCCAGGTGCTGGGGACTGGCCCCCACTGCCATGATTTTGTGATTTCAGGGAAGCAATTCATAAGTTGTCAAAAACAAAAGAATTTGAGACTGCCCTAAACTGGACAAGACATACTTTTGTGCATAAACAATTGACTGCAAGTTTATTGGCTGCCTGCGCATGATACATAGATAATATTTGCTAGAATACTTTGTTCTGTTAGAATCTAGATACGAGCCTGACTGGACATTGGAGATAAAAGTGAAAATGCTTTTTTCTCCTGGAAAGTCGGTAAAAGATTCTACACCAAAAACTGAATTAAAGAATGAAGACGGTCCACAAAGAAAGCAGAAGCGACATATGTTCCATCTGGCACCACCTACGATGCTGTGTCTCATTCTGCAATGCAGACTGTCAGAGACGACCATGTGTCAGTCCCCAGAAGCCCTGCTGGAGAAGTGGAAAACAAAAATGGCATTGAGGTGGATAATGACAGCAACAGCGTGGGTGGCAACGAAGACGACATCAGGAGATGCAAACTTCTCAGTGATGAGGCCCTTAGTACGGAGGTGGTAGTGATGAATGGCAAAGTGATAAGTGCAGTTTACTCAGCAGCAAAGGAACCACAAGTACCATCACCCACTGAGAGGGAACTTAAGAAAATAGAATATTGATTCCTGTAGTTACCAGAACAACAAAGTCACGTATCCCAGGCTACGCGGTGCAGCAGTGGCAGAGCCAACATTAGGCAGCATACACAGAAATAAATTCTAGACACTTGTTACTGCGGAGAGAGTGGCCTGGCCAGGGTTTCCCCCACCCTGCTCAGAAAAGAACCAAAGTGGTAAGATAGAGGGGTCGCTTCTCCGCCTCCCCTCCCCCCCCCCACAGGACTTCCCCTACCCACACCCTGTTTCTAGCATTGTGACATTGTAGCACTTCACAAGGAGTGTGGCCATGTTGGAAATAGACTCCCCTGCCCTTTCTGTCATGACCATGCCCCTTTCAGAGAGTTGTGAATAACGTCACAATGTTCCACAGAAAGTGGGACATATCAGAAACGGGGAGGGAAAGCGTCTTTACCCCACCCTCTTCTGACATGGCCTTGCTCCCCCTCTGATAAAAATGTGGTGCCCTTGCACAACTCCAGGATGTAAGGCCCCATTACCCGTTCACAGTACTCTTCTGTATAGCCACCTAAAAAAAGGAGCACCACCCTCTCTTGGGACACAACCAGTTACACCAACAATGGGGTGAGCAAAAAGAGATCAAGACTCTAGTGATGACTTAGCCTCCCAGGATTGGAACATGGTCCTGCTCCTGATTGCACTTCTCAACATTTCAGTAGCAGCAGGAAGTGGTTACTGGTCTACCACTGTGTCCCAGCAAATACCAGGCACTACGCGGTCACGGATAATATCTGAGAAGTGAATGTCCCCAATTTAAAAATGTAATTAGTGAGTCATTGTTAGTGATGCTTACAGAAATTACCAGTTCCAGTTTCAGAGATGCACAGCAGCTACAGCTCTCACTATCTTCAGCTGGAACAGTGAATACCTATCCTTTCTCAAAAACTAAGACTTCAGATGATTAGAGCAAAGTCATGCATGAAATCAGAGGGTTTTTTTAAACGAGATGCTACCCTGTATGGCTATGGAGCCCACAACCCATCTGAAGGCAGAATGGGGGGATGCGCACTTCCATGAGTCATGGAGCACTCACTCTTGGCCACTCACTCACTCATGGAGCACAGTCAGGAAATCCAGAGTGCTCCGTTCCATCCAAGCCAAATAGCTCCATGGCAACAGGAGCCACAGAGCCCCTGCCCGTATGAACTAGGGTGGCCACCCACACCAGCAGACGAGTCCACCTCTCATAAGCACTGTGGGTGGGGGACATGGCCTTTACAAGTCACAAGAACTGGCCAGAAGTGCTGGGGAGCCCAGGTTTCCCACCGCTCATGCCAGGAACATGTCAATTGCAAAGTCCAGCCCTGTGGACTCTACCACCCCCATCCCCCGTCCCCCTATGGTCCATGGCAGAGGGAGTGCATGGAGACTTGCCTCTGTGGCTAGAGTAGCCACACTGGGAGATGACCATTTGAATCCCGCCCCCCCTTCACTCCACCTGAGTGGGTGCCCTGTGACAGAACCACTCAGCACAATGGACCACGCCCCACTCCCATCACCTTGTTTGTTTAAAAACATCCAGCGGCAGAAAGCCAACCCATGCTGCTGAGTGCTGTTCCAGTGCCATATCTAGAAAACCACCTTTCATCCTCTTGTCTGACAGATAATGTTTGTATTTGTGTAACCACAAGGTCAATGTAGCATTTGGGTTAAAGTAACTCTCTATAATAACTCTAGACAGCAGAAACATACTTACCCTTCATGGTCTGCTGTTACTCACATAGGCCACAGTCTTCAAACAACTTACTCCACAGTAGTCCCATTAAATTCAATTGGACTACTCCACAGTAAGTGGTTTGAGAATTGTACCCATAGTAAATAATCACTACACATTTTGCTGTTCTAGGTGATGATTTGTTGTGCTTGATGACCCTACTACCAACACCTCTTATTGGACATAGATGTCTTCATAAAGCTAATACCCTATTGCACGTCACTCCAGTCCTTCTTTGTTTTAGTTTTTTTAATTACATAATGATTTTCCTGCCAAAACCTCTTTGGGTGATGGATCTGGCTCACCTTTACGAGACACCGTTCACTTAAACAAGGTCTGTGGGTCCAATTCAACCCTGATGTAGCTACACTAACTGCAGTGGAATCACCCCGGGAATTAATTTGGCTGTGTAAATCTAGCTCTTCCCACAAACTTCCCTTAACCCACTGCACTTTTCCACAGGTTTTGCAATAGCTTTGTCATTTCAGTTTTGTCCCTACAGAGTTCACCTGTCTCAGAACCATACATTTTGGCTTTGGACACATTCATTATTTCCAAGCAACATCAACAGTAATTACACTGGGATCAGGGAGCCTTCTAATTGTGCTTAAATCAGTCTGGTCACGAATCTGAACCAGACCTAGTTATGAACCATACTGAGGTTGAATCTCAAGCACACCAGAAACTCAGTAAAAAATTCATTTGCTAAATCCATCATTTCTGCCTCTCCTGTACTAAGTTGCCTCAAAGGATTCACAAATCATAAAGAGAAGTTTGAAATCACCCATAACTATAATCCTCTTATTGTTTCATACCTTTCTCATTTCATCACTAATTTCACTCTCTTGTTCTGGAGCTCTGTAGCACATGCATACCATTCCCTATAATTATCTTTATCACGCCTCTTATATGGGTGCTCAGTACTGACTAGCTAGCTCACTCCATATTTTTAGAATTAAGTGGGGCTGAAACAAATATCCAAAGTGAATACTGACCTTGACAAATTCAACTTATTCAACTCTGTTTCAAATAAGTGGCTACAGAGAAGTATTTTGCTTCTAGTTTCATTTGCTTTTTTGAACATTCATTTTGGTATTTTTGTGTTCAGAATTTTGGTTATGTCAGCTCAGTACTTTGGTCACTTTGACAGAACTACTTGGTGTGGTTTTTTGAATTTCTGAATGTCATCAGTCTAAAATAAAGCAATCGTGTGGGGTTTTTTAAAACACACACAAAATAATACCACTGAAGTAAAAGAAACACTAAAAAAAATACTTAAGTAACCAAAATACAAAAATAAGGGAAATAAAGAAATAAAGATGCAAATTTCATAATGTTAACAAAATCAAATTCAGATATTTATTCATGGGAACAAATATGCCATAGAGTCATAGAGTTGGAAGGGACCCCAAGGGTCACGTAGGGTGGAAACAGATGTGACACCAGACTGCTATGGCCTGTTTTGTCACACTTTGGCCAGGACCTCATCTGCACATATATGCACTGGTGTGACCAGATGATGGCCCAGAATTGCTCCGGGCCATGTCAGCAGCTAGCTCAGGATGTGCTGTGGGTCCAGTCCTGGGCACACATCCCAGTCCAGGGCCCACCTGACCAGGCAAAAGCAGACCAAAGTGGACTGTTATGTCTGTTGCCGCTGGCAGACGTGGTCCAGATCGGGGCCCACCATGGCCAACCACCATGGCAGCCTGTCATTGGCCACAATGGCTTCCCATTATGGCAGGAGTTGTGGTGCTCTGGGCACAGCATGGGGATAGGGCCGGCCGCATGTTCGTGCGTCTTCCCACCCACCCATAACCCGGGCATGTTTGTTCTGCAGCCTGACCCCAGTCTCAACTGTGTCCTCCATGGCTTCCCATCCCGACCTGGACCAGGTTGCCACTGCAGCACAGTCATGTGTGGTTTTACCCCAAGTCCTGCTCCTTTCACCAATAAAGGATTCACCATACCCAAACTACCCATACAGAAAAATCTATTCTGCAAGAAACAGAGCCTATTAAAAATCTGCCACAAGTAGAGACTGAGAATATGAAATGTCATTCATTTCAGCCCTAAACCCGAGAAATGTATTTTATTTAACCTCTTCATAAGGGAAAGGTACACACTTCTCTTCCCCACCATCTTATATGCCATCCCTATTCTGGTACTTTCACCAACCTCAGAAATTAGCCATATGTTTGTAAAATCCTGCATCCCAAGAGATATGGAGCAGAGAGGATCTTAAGGGTATGCATGTCATTTTTGTTATTACAATAATGATAACGACAATTTTTGTTTTCGTTATTATTGCAATAATGAAAACGACCATCGAGAATAATGATAACAAAAATGACAATGTCATTATCGTCTTCATTATTAGTGACACAGTTGCAGTTTTGTTTTGGATGGAAATGGAGAGGGGAGGAGGGAGCAGACATCTCGGAGCCCTAAAGAGCCTTGAACTCTTGAACTGTGCCTGTGTTGGGAGGGGCTACTACTAGCAGCTCATCAGTATCTGATGGATATATCGCTGGCCAATGAACAGCACAAGCAGGCCCCAGCAGTCTCATGGCACTCTGTGATTGCTCAATGCCTGCTGCCTCCCACAACCAATCAGGGGGGCTCTGGGGGAGGGCACTGCAACCCTTTAAAATGGGAGGGCCATTTTTTTCTCTCTGTTCTGTGAGAGCTCTCTGCTTGTCAGGTTGAGTTTTACAGAACTGGTGCTTGCATACAAAAAATCCTCCCTAGCCCTCATTTTATTACCAATTCTTTTCCTTCCTCATATACCTTACCTTTTACTTTTCCCCTTTCCCTGCCCTTCTCCCCCCTGTGCATTGGATAGATAGATATAGAAATAATATACAGATATATCGATATAGATATATAGATAGATTTAGATAGATATTAGTTGTGTACATTAGAGATTAGATATTATATAGGTATTCAGGCTAGTCTGTTCTATTATATATATTAGGATTATAGGATAGTAGGATAGGTTAGGTTTAGTGTATATATAATTAGACCATACGGTACTTCTTTGACTGTGTGTGCATTTGTGTGTACAATGAGAAAGGGAAGGACTACTAATTCAGCCTCTGGGGCAGGTGGTCCTGGTAGTGGGCGAGGCCGTGGACGTGGGGGAGTTGGCAAGCCCTCTGCCACTGCTGGCAGCCCACTGCCCAAGCTGAAGAGACCTGATTCCCCCCCCCCCTCTCAAAGCGGCAGGTCTTATCAGGAGAACAGGCTGCAGCATAGATCTCAGGAGTGGCATCTGTGGAAGGCAGGGAGCCCCAGGCTTCCACTAGTAGCAGTGTCACTGGAGGAGGGAGCCAAGGGTAAGGGGTGTGTGTGTGCAGCAGCACTACACCCACCCACCCCTCCTAAAGCACCACCAGCAGCTGGCACTGCCAGCAGTGATTTTTTACTGGGACAGCAGATGATATTAGTATGGGGAGCCCCAGCAATGATGATGTGGGTGCTGTTGCTGGGACTGGTGCAGGGGCAACCTCCTCTCCTGGGCAGGCTTCTCCCTCTGGCACACACACCCCAGGGATGTTGAGGATTTAAGGACGGATGTATTTGAGGGCATCCACCCCCACTTTGGCAGCAGCAGCCCAGCTTCAGCAGATAGCAGCAGGGCATCCTTTCCTCCCATGCTGCAAGGTGGTAGCAGCAGCAGCTTCAGCATGGGTGGTGTCATGGAGCTGGGCAGCAATGAGGGGAGCAAGGTGGAGGAGAATCCTGTTGATGCCAATCCCCCTGTGGTCACATTGGGGATAAATGCAGTGGCCCCGAGCGGTGGCACAAGGGGTTCAGGAGGCCGCCCCAGGGGGCCTGTGTGAGATCACTTCAAGGAAGTGATCCCAGGTGACAGCAGCTGGGTGGCCTGTCTTCACTGTGGGAAGGTAGTGTGCCGTGGGTATAAGAGGGGGAATTTAAGTAATAATGGCATGAATTCCCACCTGAAGACCTGGCATAGGGCTTTGCTGCTGCAAGAGCCATTAGAGAGTGTGGACAGGAATGGGTTCATTGCTGCAGCAAGCATGGACAGCAGCAGACCTTCCTCTGATCATGGCAAGGGGATGGAGTAACAGCAGCAGCAGGTCCCATCTTGAACCCCAGCAGCAGCAGCAGCAGCATCAGGTCACAATGGAGGATCTGTGGGTTTGGCAGTTGCAGCATGGCGGAGTGCATCATCCAGCTGCAATAAAGATCACCACCAGGTGGGTGGGGGAGATGATTGCCCTGGAAGATCAGCCATTTAGCATTGTGGAGGACCAGGGATTCCACCGGCTGCTGGCACCCAGTACCAGCTTCCCTCATGCACCACCTTCAGCAGATAGGTGGTGCCCTCCCTGTACCAAGCAGCCAGAGAGCGGATGAGGGAGCAACCGGCCAGGACAGGTGGGGCAGTTGTGCATTTCACCACAGACATTTGGAGCAGCCAAAATGCACAACATGCCTACCTGGCCCTGACTGCTCACTGGTGGCAGCTGCAGGTTGCAGAAGGAGCAGTAGGTGGCAGGGGTGAGGGGGCAGGGTACAGATGGGCCCTGCTTCACACCCAGGTCTTTGATGAGAGCCACACTGCCATGAACCTAAGGGGAGCTTTGGACAACATGGTGGAGGGGTGGCAAGAGGAGGAAGCCCCATTCGCCAGGGACTTCATTGTCACAGATAATGCTACTAACATGAAGAAGGCAGTGCTGGAGGCACATCCCCTGTGTTGCCCACACCCTTCACCTGGTGGTGAGGGATGCCCTGGGCCTGGGGGAGAAGGCAGCAGAGCGCAGCAGCAACCCCCTTACACTGTTAATCGAGAAGGGCAGGAAGATTACAGGGTACTTCAACAAGAACGTGAAGGGTGATCACCTCTTGAGGGAGAAGCAGGTGGAGCTGGGGATGCAGGAGCACCGCCTCGTCCAAAATGTCAGCACTAGGTGGAACTCCACCTATAGCATGATGGAGCATCTGGTGGAGCAGAGGCAAGTCCTGCACAAGGTAGCCTCAGAGGAGGAGATTGGGGTGGACAGGCCACTAGGGCAGGAGGAGTGGACAATGATGGCCCAGGCCGTGCACATCCTTAAGCCCTTTAAGGAAGTGATGGAGAGCCTGAGTGCGGCAACAGCCACCCTGAGCCAGGTAAAACCCCTGGTCAAAAGTCTCATCAGGAGGATGGAAGGCTTCCTGAGGGACCAAGGCGGGAGGAGGAGAAGGGGTAGTTTGTACCAGAGGTGGTGGCCCTGGTATAAACGCTGAAGGAGGGGCTGATCAGGCGGTTTGACCCTGTTATATACAAGGAGGTTTACGTACTCTCCACCATGCTGGACCCCAGGGTGAAGGTGAGTGTGGTAGCCTGCATGGCAGACTTCACCCTGAGGAAGCATGCTCTGGTGGACAGGGTGCAGGTAGTCGAGAGGGTCATACAGCAGCAGCAGGGCAGCCAAGAGGGGTAAAGCAGCAGC
This sequence comes from Sphenodon punctatus, assembly GCA_003113815.1. Taxonomy (NCBI): domain Eukaryota; kingdom Metazoa; phylum Chordata; class Lepidosauria; order Sphenodontia; family Sphenodontidae; genus Sphenodon; species Sphenodon punctatus. The sequence continues at coordinate 3,568,349 of QEPC01004333.1, read as the reverse complement.
AGGAGGGCGGAGTTGCAGCATACTCCCAGGAGCAGCAGCAGCAGCTCCTCGGCCATCTGCCGCCCAAGTGGACCACCCCAGGACAGGCAGTGTGGGCACATGCAATTGGGGAAGAGGTTGGCAGCAGCATCAGGCAGAGGGAGCAGGAGCCTGACACTGCAGAGCGGGCAGTGGCAAAATATCTCAAGGAGTGGTGGTGGATCTGTACTGGGCAGAGAAGGAGAAAATATGACAGGCTCTGACCAGGGTGGCACAGGAACTACTGTCCTGCCCACCAACCAGTGTGCCCAGTGAATGGGTGTTTTCGGTGGCAGGGAACATCGTGAGTCCTCACCGTTCGAGGCTGAGGGCTGGGTTAGTGGAGCAGGTCCTGTTCCTGAAGGTCAACCTGCTGCTGGGTTTCCCTGGCCGGCCATGGACCCATAGCAAGGGTGTGGGCATGAGAGAGAGAGAGAGAGAGAGAGAGAGAGAGAGAGAGAAGCTCCCCGCTAATAGAACGAGAGAGAGACGCTCCTGCCCATGCTGTCACCCACTGTACATGACAAGAGAGAGACAGAGAGACTCCCCACTGCTAGAACAAGAGAAAGACAGAGAGAGACAGAGAACCTCCCCGCTGCTAGAATGAGAGACAGAGAGAGAGGGGCTGGGGAGAGAGAGAGAGAGAGAGGCCACTTTCCGACATGCCCCCCCCCCATGTGTATTTGGGCTATGGGGGGAATGCACAGTGGAATATGCATGGGGATCCGTCGGTCTGAAAGACCCCCCCATGCAGCTTTGCCGGCAGAGACACCCGGGATGCAGAGCAGGAAATCGAGCTCTGCATCCCATGCATCTCTTCCGGCAAAGCCATGGGGGGCGGGGGCTTTCAGACCAGCCAATCCCCACGCATATTCGGGCTGCACATTCCCCCCCCCCGGCCCAAATATGCCCTGGGGGGGAATATCTCTCTCTGGCCAGAGAGAGAGAGTTGCATCCTGCTCAAGCTGCCACCTGCCAGAACCAGAGAGAGCACTCATCTGTGCTCATGCTCAATCCTTACGTTCAGCAGCAAACCCATCAGAAATGAAATGGAAATAATACACAACATAATTATGTACCTGCCTGTGTGCCTCCCTGCACCTGCTACCACCTATCACATTTACTGAATGAAGGGTGCCCAATCACGCACGGCTGTGTAACTCCCTCCCATTGGAGGTCTCCCTCTCATTGGAGGTCTGTCTCTTTTTGGAGACAGTGTAAGACCTGGCTGTTCCACAGGGCTTTTGCCGAGGGAGATGGGATGGGTGACTTGGTTTAGGGTGGTTTTTTTTTATTGTTGGTCTATTTTTAAATGTTGAATTTTATAATATTGTGTGTTCTTAAATATTGTTAGCTGCCCTGATATGCTTGTGTAGGAGAGGGAGGCGTATAAATGCAAGAAGAAAGAAAGAAAGAAAGTTGATTGCTTATATCACCAGGATCCTTTATCCAATCCTTCTGAAAATTGGCACAAATAGTAAACTTGTGAAGGGGTATAAACTTGCCAAGTTGCAGCCACATTAGATGGGAGACGAAGACATTTCAGCCAGGAATGTATATGCAGATTTTTGCAAAATAACAATCCAACTGCTTATAAAATTGGATTCCTTTATCCAATCTTTCTGAAATGTGGTACACATAATGCCTTCTGTTGTAAGTATAATCCCTCCAAGTCTCATCCAAATATAATGGGAAATAAAAAAGTTAGAGCCAAACATGTGTTTTCCATTGAAACCAATGGAAATTGAAAATGAAAGGAAAAAAACAAACACAAAATTTTGATATTTACAAAAACAAAACAAAATATTTAAATGATGAAAATGAAAAACAAAAACAAACAACAACATGGGTCTCTGGTCCACACCTCTAGTTCTTTGATGCCAGAAGTTACAGTCATTATTTAAAAGAGCTGGTTCAAATAGGCAACCGGCTAGAACAGTCTTGATGCTGCAGTATCTCCTTTTGTTGCATTTTCCACCCTAAAATTACAATGGATCTGGGATGTGCCCAAAAGATGAGGATCTTGTAAACTTGGTTTTCGTGACTCTCCATATGACAGCTCTGGGTAGATGAAGAGGAACCATAATTAACCTCTGATTTTGAGGGAAACCCAGCATCCATTCCAAATATCAGTCCTAGTGATTAGTTTATTGTGTGTTATTTTGGTTACCTTTGAAAAATAAATAGTTAAAGATCTGCTTTATTTTATTTTTGTTTGTAAATGAAAAAAACAATGAGCTTTTTTTACAAATGAGATTTGCCTTATGTTTGAGCGTTCCCCCTATTTATGTTCAAAAATCTATCTCTGTTCGCTGGGCAAATACTGCAAAAAGAATTATTTTCAAACATTCATTTGACTAAAACCACAATTTGTTTTAATGTTATTAGCGACTCCTTTTATTCAGTTGTGCAAGACTGGCTGCATAAAGGGAGACAGGTCAAACATGCGCAGGCAAATCTGTATTTTCATGCAAATTACATATATGAATATGTATCATCTGAGGTGACCAGTGAAACCCTTTTGCAGATTTTCGTAGTTATCCAGCTGGAGAGGGGGAAATGTCATGCGAGTTCAAGTGACAAATCCTAGCACAAATAGCAAACAGTAGTAGAAACAGTGACTACTCAAGCAATAGTGGTCACTGGTCAGTAGTTAGCAAACAATCAATAAACTGAAATATTTTTTGCATAAGCCATTTGACAAATACCGTTGAATAACTAGCAAATGCAAAGAAAGATGTGTGGTGTTTATGGTTAATAATTTGCTACTGAGGAGCTACATTTATCAAATAAATTGGTGCTGCAAATAGTTTGCCTAGCTATTCTTATGCTTAAGAACTTACTTTTTCCATACATGCTGAGAATATTTTGTTTCTAATATGCCTAGTCTCCAGGCAGAGACACTTAATAATTTGCATTTCCTCCCCTTGGTTGCACATCTTTATTTAGGTTTTCATTTCTGACTAATTTGCCATGCTTTCAATTTGGGCGTGGGAGCTGTGAGTTGAATTTCCTGAATGTCCCTTTTTTCTTTCCATTATGGGTATGATACAACACAAAATGAACACTCTTCATTGCTTCCCTGCAACAGCTCAAATAAACCTATTCTTCTTACTCTGTGGAAACCTAGTACAGATTCACTGCAATTTACAACTTCTTATGCACTAGGGATTTTTTTCTTCATTGTTTGGGTTAGGGTGAGATACAATTTACCCATCTGTTTGAACACAGGTCTGATTAATATGCTGTCAGGCATCCTGGAAATACTTAGATATTACCTAGATAATGTGAAATCTGAACTAATTAGGTTGTGTGTGTGTGTGCACTCGCGCCAATAAGGGATAATTAACGAAAGCAAATTAAGAGAATCACCCACTGAAAGATGGCTGGAAGTGGAGCTGGTTTTGATTTTGTTGCTCAGTTTGAGTCTCCATGGAGATGGCAGCTCTTCTCTTTCCTAAGTTTGCAGGTATGCTGTGTCTGCGCCCATTGATGTGGAAATTATGACGGTGGCACCAGGAGCTGTGATGGAAGGATAATTAAAAAATAATTAACAAGAATAATTTGCACAGGGCCAAGGGACGAGGGCTTTTATTTCATCAGCTGGAATAAGTGATTAGATAGGTACACAACGTTTCTGTAAAAGCATCTGTAATTTTTTCCCCCTTCAATGGGGTGGGAGGTAGTGGTGTTCAGGGAATAATTACTAATTATTTCCTACCTTTTGTTTCTTGTTCTCCTGTCAGATTAACTCGCATGACCGAGTAGTTTAGTCCAAAACAGCAGTTTAGCATGAATCACCCCCATACTCCTTGTCAAGCCATTGTACGGTATCTCATGCAGCATGCCTATATTTGACTGAGAATGAAATAGTCTAAAGAAAGACCCTTGTGTGTACTATACTGGGAGATCACTCCATCACCTGTCAGCACTCAGGCTTCCTACCTTTCTCATCTTCAAATAATGAAATGGAACCAGGGACAAACAGCAGTGAGATTTCCCCATATTATTTGTGGTTTGTTTTGTTTTCCTAATCAGAGAAAGATTATCTCGCATCTGTAAAGTGATACTAGTGCTAAGGCACGCTCCTAGACACCTAAGTCTTCTTAGTTCTGATTATCTTCTAATTGGACAGGACAATGAACTACCTTATCTGGTAACTCCCTGCTGCTCAATAAGATTCCTGAGCAGTGTGCACTTGCTGGATTGCTATCCTGGTATGAATAAATCCCACATTCAGGCAAGCAAAGCACCACCAGAATAACGCTGGCCTCATGTTTTCCCTTCCTTTTCTGGCACCTTTCCTGAGCAGCTGAAGTAAGATAAATAAATCACAGTCTTCCACTTCAGCAACCCCATATTTAACCTTCTGTTTCTTAATACCAAGGGAGCAACCAGAGAGACAACCCAAGAAGAGTCCCTCCTTTGACATATACTTCTACCCCCAAGTGCTTCTCATCTCTTCCTTCCCTTCACTCCTCCAGGATCTGTTGGCTTCCCAGAGGAACTGGTATGTATTACAGTGGAATCTGGGACAGGACAGAGTGAAAGGCATTGACTCTTGTTCACACCCCATGCTACCTGCCCTTTCCCCTGTAGCACACACTACCTCCTCCAGGAAGTAAGCAGAGCCTGGAAAGGTGTGGGAAAGTAGTGTCTGATCTGAAAAGAGTCTGGGCTTGCGACGAAGGGGGAGGAGTGAAGTCTTCTCCATCCCCATGCCTATCCTGTTTGCACCCCTTCTAAAGGCACAGAAATGAAAGCAATTTGGTGGTCTTAGATTTAACTCTTGCTTAAGGACAGGTGCTCATACCACACCATGGTCAGATCCAGAAAGGTGCACATTGTGCCAGCACACAGGGCCCATGTATTGGGAGTGCAGATAAGATATTTTTATTTTATTTATTTAAAACTTGTATCCCGCCCCTTCTGCCCAAAGGCAGCTCGGGGCAGCGAACAACACAAAAAAATTAACAATAAAATATTTAAAAATAAATCAACAAATTTTAAAACAAATCATAAAACTCACCCTCCCTCCCAAACCCTATCCTCCACCCTACCTCCCCCCCTCGCCAAAAGCCTGGTGGAACAGCCAGGTCTTACACAAACGTCAAAACTATAGGAGGGTGGGGGCCAACTGAGCCTCCTCAAGGAGTGAATGGCTCTTTTTGGCACTGTAGAACCAGAAGCAGCCTCAGAAGGATGGTGGGAGTGAGCCAGAGCCCAAGTGGAGTGTTCCCTCTCCCCCCCAACACAGGCTCATAGCAGGTGGAAATGTACTTCCAGGAGGGATGATGTATGGGGAACCAGAGTCTGGAGCTGAGACAGTGGGTCAGACTAGTCAGGCCAGGTATGCAAGCTCATGCAGTGTCATGAGCAATAACAACAGAGTGGCCGACTAGCAGGGAAAAAGAAGCACCCCTGATGTCAAGGTGTTAGGTCATCTTTATATGAAGAAGGATGACCATCAAACATTTCTTCTAGGAGGAGGCCCATTTTGTACAAGGTCCTAACTTCTCTAGATCCATCACTGCATCACACTTCCTTGACAGCAAGTAACTAATTGCAACTATTAATCTGTGCTTCAAGTAAGTACATTAGAGACAGAATAGACACTAGCAAGGCTCAGTCCAGCTAGAGGGCAGAGCCTTTTTCAAAGAGTATTAATAATTACCCTAGCAAAATACGGTAATGCTCACTGCAGTAATATCCTCTGCTCTGGCAGAATTTCCATGCATGAAGTAGATGTGATCACTGATCAATATGAACAGAGCAGGCAGCAAACGGGCACAAATAAAATGAGAATTGACTCTAAACAAACCAAACTAAAATCCTTTCTGGCATTAAGTTTTCTCTTTGAATACTGGATACTTGTCTAGACCCGTCAAAGTCACTCAGCGGCAATGATCATATAAAAAATGTAATTGAAGCATTATGTCTGTACTTGGGACTGAATATCGTGCAGAAAACAATGGGGGGAAAATGTACGCCTGTCCAACATCAATCCTGCCTACAGGATAATAGAAAGACTATTCCAGCTGGAGTAGATCCACGCTCTCGTTCTCCATTATCAATTCTGTACATAAATGAAGGGAGGCGAATTAAGCAGAGTAATTACTAAAATGCATCCTCTTGGTCATTGGCATTTTTAATCAGCATATTCACTGTGACAGCTTGTTTATCGGGGCTCATAATACACAGCCCCACCAGCAAATCCTGCCCCATTGGTCTCTGTGGACCAGCAGCTGCGACTGAATTTTTCCAGCTTTGCAGCACCACTACTACTGTCTGGGGAACTTCAGTGGTGGATTCAGAAATAGTAGCCTCAGGTGCAGTGCCTGCGCCTCCATACAGCTTCCCACAGCACTGGGAGCTGCATGCAGGCACAGCAGGGAGACTACTTAGTGCAGTTTGGGGACTTCTGTGCAGTTGGTAGAGTACAGAGTGGCACTGACCTAGAGCCACTATAAGCAGGAAAAGCAGGACGCCTTCTCAGCATAGCCTACCTGGGGGCTACCTTTCAACCAACCTCATTGAGTTCCCAAGCAGTACAGCAGCAGGACTTCTGCTCCCAGAGGTGAGGGTGACCAGGTTTAATTTTTTAGGAAGGAAGAGAAACGGGGTTTGGAGGAGAGAATGTGTGTGTTTAATTTGTAAAAGGAAAAAAGTGATCTCAAGCCTGCCCTGGACATTCCATCCCTTGAGCCCAGAATCAGAAAGGGTATTCTAGAGGGGCTGGTGTAGCTATCATACAGACCCCAGAACTCCAACAGCCCCTATGCTTTGTCAGTCTGTACTCAGAGGTGGATTAAATCTATTCCTGGCAAGAAGAGCCACCGATTAGCTACTTGGAGAAAAACTCTCTCACTGCTGGAGAGTGGCCGTAGCAGCATCTTTCCTGCCCAGTCACAGTTGTCCTAGCCTCATTCCTGTCAGGATGAGTGGACACACAATTGCAGCGCGTGGGGGGAAGGGTGTGTATAGAGGCTGGGAGCGTGTTATGTAATTTCAGACAATGACTTAATTTGGGCATTTCATGGGATATGTGGACATGTATAGTGATGTACCGTATACTGTTCCCCCTCCAGACTCCTTCAGACCCTCTGTATTTTTTAAGGCGTGTCTGCTAAATATTTCAGATTCCAAATTCTTCGACTGGACTACCTGGCTAAGATTTGTACTGGTTTTTCTGTCAATAGCAAGTGCCTCCTGCTTAACACCCTCAGCAGACATTTTCCTGTAAACTACACCACCTTGTTCTCATTTGATCCCCCCCCCCCCCCCCCCCCCCAAATCACTAATACCATAGTCATAAATGGCAAGACTAGGGATGTGTGAACAGGTTGCGGTTCAGGTTCGGTCCGGTTCGGGCGTTAGGTTCGTTCGCCGAGGTCTGTCTGCCCCAGTGCCCGAGAGACACCATTCATCATTAGCTGGCCAGATCATCTGGGACAGGCAGTCACACACAATGCAGGGACTGCTGGATGTGTGCGCTATGCATGCTCCCCTCTCCTACCCAGCACAATGCATGCCACATGGAGGGGTCTGGTTGTAGCATGCAACCCACAGGAAAACCCTGTAGACCCCCTTCCATCCCATGTTTTTCTCTGTCCAGCTGTGTCAGATCAATTGTGGAGAGTGGGGAGGGGCTGGTGCTGGCGGTGGGGAACAAGATCTTTCCTTTTGCCAGGCATCCATGTGGCAGGGGGGTAGGGGAGCAAACTGGACATATAATCCAGTAGTGGGTGCATGATTGTAAGTGCCCTTCCACTGCTCTCTGGGGTAAGAAACTATTTCTTTGCTGAGGGAACCATATTGCCGGGTGCAGACTGGGCATGGGTACAGGGCAGGCCCAGTCATACGACACACAATAATATATGCAGGAACCACGTTCCCCTCCCAGTCAGTATGGATCCCTGGCAAAAAAATGCTTAAACAAATTCATTGCCCACTCAGCACAATGCATGTGCTAGTGATCTAGTCTCCTCTAAAATGATGCTGCAGCCAACCCAGAGTGGAGCGGAGGGCTACATTCAGCAGCATGCCCAGAGAACCCCCACCATCAGACGCAGCAACCTGCCCGAAAAAGCTGAGTACAAGCAGCCTGTGGCTGGCCCATGTTTGCAGACACACTTTTTTAAACTAAAGAAAGACATTGACCACATTACTGCCCTGGTGCAAATATCAATGCACGCATCCCTTGTACCTGCCATGGCTGGAGTTCCCCATTAAAGAAGGTAGTTTTCTTGCACTTACCGACTCCACAGGTATCTCACTGGCAGCAAATAGAAGGAGGAATTGAGCCCCCGCAGTGGCTTTTATTTACTTATACAACCAATTTGAATTGTTGTACCTGTCCCTCTCTCCAACACAATTGAGTCACCTACATGATTCAAAAGTACCTGCTCCCCCACACACTTAAAGTGCGACTGTTAGAATTTTAAACGTATGTATGCCTGTAACAAACGTCTGAAAAACAAGACACTTGCTGTAGAGAAATGAACATGTATGACAGTGGGAAATTATTGTGTGCTTCATTTTGAGACTCCACTGCACCCTTCAACTGCTCCAAGAAAAGCGGGTCCCTGAAGGAGGTGAGGGGGGGTTGGTTGGAGAGAAAGGAAGCCTGTGAGAGGAAGGGGTGAGGCAGCTCCCCCCCTCCGCCTCAGGGATACAGTAGCTTCCATCCACCGCTCCCCTTTACCTCTGGGATACAGGAGCTCCTAGCTCCCCCCCACTCCCTCAGGGATCCAGCAGCTAATAGTTTCCTCTCCTTTGCCCTGGGATCTAACAGCTCCTAGCCCCCTCCCCTTCCCCCTGGGATCTAGCAGCTCCTAGCCCCACTCCTCTTTGCCCTCCCAGCACTCCCCCCCCATACAGCTGCTCCTAGCGGAGCCATGTAAACATAGCGTGTGAGGAGCCACTTGAAGAACAGAAGGTTGCTGCCTTGTAAACAAGGTTCTTTGAATTGACTCCAACATTCTCACAACATCCACCCTTCCAGCCCAACATGGAATTTTTTTCTTATATTTCTAGAAAGGGTTGGAAGGAATTGTCATTGTGAGGGGGAGAGTGCTTTTTATACAGAGGAGCTCGAGACCATCATGTGGTCTATTATTTGAATAGGGTGCGTGTGCACAACCCAGTTGTGAGAATGTTAGATGCCATCTCGAAGAATCTTCTTTACAAGGTAATAACCTTCTGATCAGCACATAGGGAGGAGCTGTTTGTAAACACAAACAGTGTTATCTCCCAGTTCTATTGGGTGTACCAGCTGCTGCTCCTGCAGCACTACTAAGAGGCAGAGGCAGGTAGGAGATGGGGACCGGTGCCAGGAAAGGGAGGCAGAAGAACTTATTAGGGGAGAAGCTGGCTGCTCCTGCCTGCCCCACTGCTAACAAGAGTGTTTGAGACTAGAGACTGTCAGAGCGCGCTGCCCAGTTCCAGTCCTGACTTGCAGAAGAAAGCGGTTGTCCCTCAGCAGCTCTGGAGCAGAGCTTGGAGCTCAAAGCAGGGGAGTTTAAAGCAACTGTGCTGAGCCAGGACAGAGTGGAGGGACCCGACCCCCAAGCACAGAGCGGAGGAACCCCCCTGCCCTCCAAACAAAGTAAAAATAGCTGAGAACAACAGCCCACAGGATCTATCACTTTCCCCTCCCTCCCCGGACAGAGCCAACGACACCCCGCTACAGCAGCTTACATAGCTGATAGAGATTAGAGCCTTCTAGCCCCCTGTCCCAGCTCCTGGAGGGAAGCACTCGCCCGACAGTGCTCTGAGCCCCTATGTTTACAGCTTTGTATCACCCGGGGGCAGCTTTAGAAACCCTGCGTATGCTCAGAAAAGCACGGGAGGTCATTTTAAGCACATGTGCATACCAGGAAACACTCAAACGAAGGTGCTTTAAAGCTACAACGAGGTAAGCAGCTCTCTCATATTTCAGCTCTCGCCTCGTTTGGATCAAGATGCTTGTTTCTTGACGAGACTTGAGATAAACGAGAGCTCTCATTTCAGCCCTAAGCCAGGGCCTTTCTAGTTGCAATCCCTAGCATCTCAAGGAGGGCAGGATTTGCATGTGCCAGCAAGGGTACTTCAAGTTGCCATCGCTACTAGCACTCCAAGGAGGGCAGGATTTGCATGTGCCAGTCAGGGCCTTTCTAGTTGCAATCCCTAGCATCCGCTAGCACCCCAAGGAGGGAGGAGTAGAGGCATCATCATAAATGCATGACATTACTTAGGCGTTGTTTATGTGTTCCTGTTTCAGAGAGAAATTGGATGCCGGCGCGGGTGTCACACCACACAGGACACTCAGGCAGAGGTCGCCAGTGCCACTCCGAGACATTGGGCGGACAAGGTCCAATGTCTGGAAGTTTTATGATAAGGAAGGAGAACGGGTTCACCATCTGCAAGGTAAGGCATGGCGGCTGGAACAACAGGGTATGTATGCATGCATTGTCCTCTATGACCTGTTATGAACGGAAGTTCCCTGCAGAGAGAGATTGTTGCCCACCCACTTGTGGAGACAGAATGCAGGCAGGACTTGACACAGACCATTGGTCTGACGCAGTTGGCATGACACTTCTTATATTCCTATCTTTTTATGTTCTTTAGAGCTGCCGAAAAAGATTCAAAAAGGCCAGGAAGAGGACCACATAGGGCCTAATTGCCCATATCGAGAAGGCCCATGAGTCTGGCAGCGTAGCCATGGAGCAGCAGAAGAAGGGTGGGGAAGGCAAGCCAGAAGAGACGTCACCTGCAAAGTCCTTCCTCCCTTGTCCCCTCCAGCTCTGATGCGGAGCCCCCCCAGGAACAGGAGAAGTCTTCGGCGGCAAGGACCTTTTGGGGCCAGGTGCAGGGGACCAGTCAGGACTTTGTGGCTGCCCTCCAAGTAATGGAGAACGACTGGTAGAACAGTTCCAGGCGGTCAAGCTGCGGGAGAAGAAGGTGGAGGCATACTCGGAGTACGTCTCCAAGTACATCTCCACACAGAGAGCCGACCTGGAGCTCTTCCGCTAGTCGGTCTCCAACTGGTGGGCAGCCATGACAGGGGCCATAGAATACGCCGTGGAACGCAGATATGAAATGCCAGCAGGTGCGCCCCCTGCCCCTAGGTCCCCTGCACCACTTATGCCTTTCCCTCAAATTCCAGGGCGCAGGCCCAAAGTGAGTATTTAGTGCATAAGTTTCCTTTCTATTTTAAAATGTTTGGGTTTTGTTTTTTAATTTTGTTGTTGTTGTTGTTTTGTTAAGTAAAGTTATATTTCCTTGTTATTGTTACGAGCTGACCTGTCCAATCTTTTATCCCTCTGTGTTTAAGTTCTGGCTGGCAGGTGGCAGAATCTCATACAGCTTGTCGATCCCTACCAGCAGCACCTGCCACCCCATGTAGTGTAGTTATTAACCCAAAGATGTGCCAGCAGCAGGATCTCAACTTGCAGACAGCCCCCCAGGAGGTGCAGGGCTTGTGTTTGTTTGGGTGGGTGTGACAGAGAGAAAGAGAGACAGGCTCCTTGGCAGCAGGCAGTGGGAGCTGGTGGTCGTAGGGGCTTTTATTTCCAGCAGCTTCAGCGGGCATCCACGGGTGGGTGCGGAGAAGTAGGCTGTAGCCTGTTAGGGGGGGCGCAGGCTGGCTTTCGGGCACCAGGCTTCCGGATGCAGTGGAATGGAATGAAGCCCCCAGTGGCTGGAATGATGGTCCCAGAATCTAGTTGATGGTCCTGGGACGGGCGGACATGACTAATTCAGGGATAGTGGAATGACAGCCTAAAGCCTATCAGGCACACTTCATTTAATCATACGATAGGTGGTAGAAGCAGGTACAGGAACACAGGTAGGTTGGCACATATAATATATTGTTTTATATTCCATCTCATTATGGTAGGTTTGCTGCATGCTGGTTGTGGGCAATGGGCATTGGGCGCATGAGCACAGATGGGAGTTTTTCCTGGTTCTGGCAGGTGGCAGCCAGGGTAGCTGGATACACCTAACTCTCCCTCTCCAACCCCCATCTCTCTCAGTCTAGCGGGGAGCCTCTCTCTCTCTCTGGCCATATAGTGCAGGTGACAGCATGGGTGGGATCGTATCTGTCTCTCCTTCTGGCAGTGGGGAGACTTTCTCTCTCTCTTATTTCTCTCTCTCGGCAGCAACCTGGGCAGACAGACAGGCAGCATAGCATGAGAGGCAGGAAGGTGGGCTGAGGCAGGCTTTGAGTTTGGTGGCAACTCGGGGTACAGAACCCTTGGCACAGACAGCATATAGGCCAGGCCTGAGGGCCATTTGGCACTGGCAGCAGCAGACATTGGTTGCCAGGGTAGAACCCTTGGCACAGACAGCATATAGGCCTGGGGGCCATTGGCACCAGCAGAAGCAGACATTGGTTGCCAGGGTTGGGCACACTTCATTCAATCAAGCGATAGGTGGTATCAGCAGGTACAGGAATGCACACAGGCAGGCAGACATATAATACATTGTGTTATATTGATATATTCCATCTGATTCTGGTAGGTTTGCTGCTGGATGTGGGCAATGGCCAATGGGCATCGACCAGGTGCATGAGCACAGATGGGAGTAATTCCTGGTTCTGGCAGGCAGCAGCTTGAGCTGGATACACCTACCTCTCCCCCTCCACCCCCCATCTCTCTCGTTCTAGCGGGAAGCCTCTCTCTCTCTCTCTGACAATATAGTGCTGGTGACAGCATGGGTGGGATCATATCTGTCTCTCTTTCTAGCAGTGGGGAGACTTCCTTCTCTCTCTTATTTCTCTCTCTCACCGTGAACAGCAGGTTGCATAAAGAAAAGGTGGAATGACAATGCCCCGTGAGCGGAATGACAGGGCACAAAAACCCTGAGGGTGGGTCCTGGGCTGGGGCTAGAGTGCCAGCTTCTAGATATTGGACAGCCCTCCCTGCCTGTAACGTAGGCCCCAGAACCATGATGGTGGGTCCTGGGGCTAGAGTGGCAGCTTCTAGATATGCGGGAACGACAGCTCCTCTGTGCGAGGAATGATGGCCCCAAACCTATGATGGTGGGTCCTGGGGCTAGAGTGGCAGCTTCTAGGTATTGGACACAGCCCTCTCTGCCTGTAACTTGGCCCCAGAACCCTGACAGCGGGTCCTGGGGCTGGAGTGACTGTTTCTTGGTGTGGTGGAATGAAGGCTCTCTGTGCGAGGAATGATGCCCCCAGATCCATGATGGTGGGTCCTGGGGCTAGAGTGGCAGCTTCTAG